>JBAGKO010000009.1:3413132-3423800 GCA_037177275.1 Acacia concinna
ATGATCTTGTGGTGAGCATGTAGAATTGAGGAGTAGCCACAGCATCCTTGATCATATCTGTGCATGCATCATGTTTTGTTTTAACCAACAAAGTACATCACATCAAGGTTTAAAGACATCAATTGTGACTAAATATGTGGTTATAAAATATTCTTTGCCCACATGTAGATGTTTAGAATTTTGCATATTTAGTCAAGGTGAAATAGAATGGCATTGTATTTTCTAAGTAGCTCACATGTATTAGGGAATATAACTGCGTTCTAGATTCATTAATTTATAGGAAAATTCATGTTATACTAACGTCTTTGCCTCTAAGTAGGCCTTAGTGATACGAACTTGTAGTTGTATGATTTACATTGGTAAACATACACTCATTAGCGATGGTTTTTCTTTGCCTCTTATAGCAATTTGTAAGCATGATTAATTTTTGTTTTAATTTTGTAGCAAGATTGTTATCCATTTAATTGTTTAGGATAACATAAACTTATTAGAGATAATTATTGACTCTAGAAGGAGATAAATGTAACATCTTCATCAAACTTGACATTAAAAAGGTTTTGGTACATAATAACACTAGCATAAGATAGTCTCAATTGAGAGTTAGTTGTCATTGTAGATAAAGAATAGAGCCAAGTCAAAGATTGTTCATATGTTAAGGACAAATTCAGAAATTCTCATAAATGTTATTGCATTGTTTGTTGACTATAAATGACTCTTTTTGAATTGTAGTAGCATAAGATGTCTCCATTAATTTTGGTAGAATGGATCCTCAAATTTATTATCTCATTAATGTGAGTTATTATACTTTTTTCATGGATATTAAATATTCATTGAAACTATGTATATAAAGGTTTGATTCAAAATATAGAAAATAATTGAGGGTAATGAGGCTACCAACAAAATCATAAAATAATAGGCATATAAAAGACAATGCCTATAGTTAAAGGTTTGATTGGAGGTAATAGTAGATATGCTTTGTCATTAGTGCTTTTAATCTCATGAGTTTAAACTAATCATGAGAAGGATATCTTCAAGTTAAGTGGTAAAGGAAATTATAAAATATTTCCATTAAAAGAGTTAAAAGGTTTATAAAGAATGTGATCTGATGATCTCTTAACCTTTTTAACTCTGGTTTTGAATTATTTGCATAAAAGAATATGTAGACCATCACACCACTTGAATGATCATTATTAGTTAGAGATCACGCGTACTATTATTTATTCAGTTTATGTTCTAATTTGGTGAAATAATTCATCCCTCATTCTCAATATTTTTTCACAATGCTATTTGCTTTATAATTAAGTAGTATCATTTGATGCTTTTAAGGTATATAAAGAAAAATTGGGTCATTAATCTAATAAACGGATTAATGTAGTGAAATTGATTGAAAGATATGGGTAACATGATAAATACATTTTTGGTGGACTGAAATTTAGTTTATATGTCAAATTTCTTCATACTTGAACAATACCCAATGTTGGTGACATTGTTGCAAGAAGAAATATAATGTTAATAGACATATTGGATGCTACCATTTTCCTCTTGAGAGATACACTAAAGACAATTATGCATATTTTCATGATATTCCAACAAAATTTTATGTTTAAACCCTTTTGAAAGCTTAAAGGTTGGAAGCTTGTTTTTGTTTTTAAAAAACATACTCTTGCATCAAATTGTCTTATAAAAGAACTAGTGTGAAAGGAAAATATTATAAGACTAAGACTGCATATTTTGGTGAAGATGCAGAGAAGTATTAGGAATTCAAGTGAACTGTCCATTTTATTTTTGCAAGTTATGTAGTATGCTTAAAAAATGCCAGATTATTTAGAATTGCCGAAATTAGTGGGACTTATTAAACTCATTAAGAGTGGACACACATGGTGGAATGTCACCTCTAATTATGGTAGAACATTGGTTTTACATGGCACTCACCTTATTCAACTTCAATCTATCAATAGATGAAGTTGACACCAATGGTGATTAAAATTTTGGCAATTCATTGTGACTACGTGATGTACTTCATGTATTTTGGTTAGAACATAAATATTGAGAGTGACCGTAAATTCCAAATGACAACATTAATTCATGATAAACGTGTGAGATTTCAGGGTTAATAATAACATAAAGGTATTTGTAAAATTGCAAGTATGCAACATTAAGTAGTACAAATAAAGTTGTTTGCTGAAATTTCTCTATGGAGAAGGAATTGACTTAGTGAGGTAATTCCTCGTATATTCATGAATAATTCCTCCTATATTTTCATTATACTTAATGTCTGTTTTAAGTTGGGATGTCATTGGTATCTTTCCATTTTTGGACATAAGGAGAGATATGTATGTGAATTAGTAAAGATGTTCACATAAATAATAAAGAGAACTTTGTCAATGAAAATTAAGAATTCATTTGTCATGAGAAAGTCTTGATATAGTGATAGTTAAAGTACTATGGTGTGATCACATAAAGGGCATGCTGAAAACATCATAAATTTTGTCGCTGGATTAGTGGGAGTTGGGCCATCTATACTGTACAAAATGATGGTTCATTTATAGCTTATGCATTTTGGACTTGAGGTGTTAATAATGACTAATGAAGTCACCATTGTTTAAATTTGTGATATAACTAGGTTAAATATGGTATTCTTTAAGAATACATGAAGATGTAATTCTCAATATTTGAGAAGATCATAAGTAACCTACGATCACAAACATTTGAACGTTCCTAGATAATTGTAGTTGTTGAAGGTAGCATCTGTTATGGGAATGTGATTAGATTGTCCATATGTCTCTAATATCATTTGATTCCTTCTAATTAAATTTTCAAGGGTAGGCTTGCTTTAAATGTGTACACAAATTAACAATGCCATTGTGAATGAATTTTTAGGAGGATTAACAAGCACATTCTTACTTGAATAAATAAAAGGCTACAAGTCATGTAGTACATTACCAAATGTACATTAAGTTTCCACTACTACTAAAAATAGATATAACGTCTGTAAAGGAAGTTAAAATTAATGCAGTGGTAGTATTGTAATAAGTTGGATGAGTCGGTGTCCGTTTTCCTAAAGATTAGACACAAAAATACAATTTTTGGCGTCTGTTTTAAAAAACAGAAGCCAAATATTACAAAAAAGACACCATAGTGCGTTTCTTTTGCAAAAACAGACACACAAATGTGGGTCTATTTTTTCAAAATAGACGCATAGCACAATTTGTGCGTCTGTTTTTTTCAAAATAGACCCATATTTGTGTGTCTGTTTTGAAAAAAAAAAAACACACACACACACACAAAATGTGTGTCTGTTTTGTTTCAAAACAGACCCATAAATGTGTGTGTTTGTCAAACAGACACACAAATGTGTGGGTCTGTTTTGAAAAAACTAGTGTTTGTGCATAGGTTTTTAAGAAAATGGAACTAGGGCTGGCAAATTGAGAGTTGATCTTAAAAAGAGGGACCTTATTAGGGTTGACTCCTAAAGAAATTTGGATAAGAAAGCCTTTCAAACTTAAAGGAAAGGGAACAAGGGCTTTCAATATTTCAAAGTAGTATTTTTTATTTATTATATCAATGGTTAAAGCAGTTAAGGCATACATATGTAATGTTTGTTGATTCATGTAATTAGCAACTGTGCATTTCATTGGATTCCGTTTCACAATATGTGTCCCCTTACGCGTTTGATGAGTAAGTGTTGATCCCGTAATGTGCACAGTAATAGAATGTAGCCTGATTATGTATTTTAATGTTTCATCATTGTGCAGTGTTATATAGCATTTTTCCATGTTTTCCAAACAACAGGCAATCGAAAAGTATCTCCCCATGCAAAGCACAGGAGTACCCGCTTGTTTTTCAACAAAACCAAAATATATGATTTAGAACTTGTTCCCATGGCACAAGCTAGCCTTTAAAATTGCAAATATGAAATACCATGTCATTTTATGAGGAACAAACTCTCTCATGCATAGGGGTAGTATTTAACATGAGGTATAAATCCTATTTGTCTTAATAAATTTCAAGTTTCAACATAGTCTTTTCATTTTTATCCCCATTAGATATGCATCACTCGTTATTCTTCTACAATAATTTTTCAGTAAGTATCCATCATGGACACTCTTTTGAATAAGGGTAGAATTGGTAAGAAAAGTATATAAGTTACGCATTTACTAATTTTAACTAATATTTCTAAACCGTTTGATTTTGATATAGTTATTCTTTAAGGTTAAGGTACAAAAATAACCATAAACTGTTGTCGGAAGTGCAAAAATAACTATAAATTATTTTTGGGTGCAAAAGTGACCATGACGGTAAAAAAGTTGTGCAGAATCGTTAAATTTACAGTAGTGCTGTTAATTTTTTCTGAGGGGTTGCTACAGTAACTTAGCGGTTTTACATAATTTTTTAACGTCATAGTCACTTTTGCACTCAAAAATAGTTTATGTTTATTTTTACACTTCCAACAATAGTTTATGATTATTTTTGCACCTTAACCCTATTCTTTATAAGAAGAACGTGAGGAGTATATTATAGGGTGTTGCACATTTTATGGTCGTTCGACTTATTTAACATCCCATGCAAATGATGGAGTCCACTTAGCCCACATTTCCTGTTCAGCCTTAAAAGGTCGTTTTAATTTAATGTATCGAAGATCCAAAAAAAAATTAAAAACCAAAAAAAAAAAAAAAAAGAGTCAAGTTTATTAGTTACCAAAAGAAACATGTTACTGTTATAAAAAAAAAAACATGTTACAATAGCCGGATGGCTCAAGTCCAATACACACACTACCTATTAATATCAAGTAACATACAAACTGAAATAACAAAAAGAAAAAAAAAACAATATATTACAAACAAAAAACAATAAACCAAAAGAAACAGAATAACCACATCACTAGCAAATGAAGCTCGACCAATCCCTTCCCTTCGAAAACCAGCAGCAAATACCTTTATCAGAACCTTAGCACGGACCCATAATGGCCAAAGTTTAAAATTTAATTTATTAAATATTATTATGGGTTCCTGTTACACTGGATTTACGTTCAAAATTATGTAATTTTTTTTAATGAATCCGATTAAATTTTAATAAAAAAACTATGATTGTATAAACTCAGAATTTCTTATATCCTTCATACAATAATTTTTTAGGCGTACAACTAATTTAAAAAACAAATCAATATATTATTGAATTGAATTGTCGCGTTAATGTCTCAGAAAAAAATATATAATACTATTTGAATTTCAAAATCCCAAATTATTTTTATTACCTGTCAAAGTTTAGGGATTAACTACATTTATATAGTAATTGACAACATATTTTTACAAAAAATTACTAATTTAGAACTTTAAAATTTATATAGTATTTTATTGTTATTCTTTCTAATATCTATCCTTTGAGAAATATTAAGCTCATATGTTTAAAATATTGTTTCCTAAGCCGTGATTGTTGAGAATGAAAACATTTTCTCATCCTTTGACCGGAAGTAATAAGTATTTACGACGTTGTGCTTGCTCATATCATAAACTTGAAAAAAGCCAGAAGTCCATCGTGGCATCGTGCCACACACACACACACGCCATTTTCAAATGGTTCAAATTACAATGGAAGAAAATCTTAAAATAACTACTTCCTCCGATCCTAATTATAAAGGCCCGTTGACTTTTTTTGGAGAATCTTAAGAAAATCTTAAAAAAAAAACTACAATACTACTTAATTATATGTGTTTTATTACATTATATATTAGTTTATAAGTTATTCAACAAGAAAAATAACAAATTTTAATATTTTAAAATAATCTAATTAATTTTTTTAGGATTTTCTTAGGCTTATCTAAAAAAGTCAATAGGCGTTTATAATTAGGATGAGAGGAAGTACCAATTAACAGCCTTCAACCTCAGTTCACCCACGCTAGTTTTGTCTGCTTCTGAAAAAAAAAAAAAAAAGAAACGTCGATCACTATCTATTTTATGTTTGCAAGATATGGTGAAAACTGAAAAAAGAAGGACCCCAAAAAATTCCACGATGGTTGTTGCCGAATCCAAGTGCTTTGTATCCATACAACTTGATCAACAAGAACTGCAACTATAAATAATACTATTCCCTATTGCTGTTAATTGCTTCTCTGGCAGTATCTGTTTCGTCATCATTCTCTGATTATACATTTGACTTGGTATATTCTATGTTTCTTGGAAAGAGACAACTTCTACGCATGCAACCAGTACTCTCCTCAATATTATATTACGGAGTATAATAATATTTGGATTCATCCTTTCTATAATACAGTAATATTACCCTTTCGTGATGCATCGAGATCCCACATGATACCAGCATCAGCCAACTGCCTCCCAATAAATAAATCTGCAACTATCCTAGTTTTCAACATACACAAGCAAGTATATTCATTTTTGTTTTTTTTATTAAACAAGCAAGTATATTCTATTCCCACAGATATAAAAAAGATTACATCAAGATTCACTTGATTGGAACTCTTTGGTATTTACATATACTTCCTGATTGTTCTGTTTTTTTTTTTGGGTTTTTTTTGGTTTTGGGGGTGGGGGGGTGGAATAATTATATTTTTATGCTGATCGTAGTTCGACCTTGAACTTTTCTCAAAATGAAGCCACCTCATCGATCAAGTATAACTGGCAGATAATAATACTGAAATATAATATATAAAAAGATAAAAGTGGAGGTGCTGAGTACGTAGTCCACGACTCATGCTCTTAATAATTAACTGGACGGCGAGCACTTAAACTTGATTTGTAGGAGTTGCGTTAGGTGGCGTTGGGGCGGAGGCAACACGCTTGCCTCTCTCAGAACGGCTGTTCTCTGCAAACTTGAGACTCTGTTGGTGCAAACCCTTCTCTCTCTCCTCTTCGTTCCATTCAGATGCATAATAGTACTCTTCTGTGCCCTTGTCAACATCTTTAGAAGGAGGAAGGAACATGCCTCCCCACTGAGGGAAGTGAACAAGAGTCACCGGAAGTGTGCAGGCCACTATCATAACACCCATCCACGACAGACCCGCGGAGGTGGAGAAGCTTGAGGCTGAGAAGAAGATCAGCTGGGTCAGCCCCGACCCGAAGTTTCCGCCTGCACCGGTTAGACCAGAAATGATGCCCAGAGAACGCCTTGAGATGAAAGGGATGATGCCAAAAGTTGCACCGCAAGCAGCTTGAGCTCCGACGGAGAACAAGATCATGGCCACGACAGCAATGGGAAGAGAATTGGCACGTCCGAGCCATATACAGAAAACACCTCCCAAAGTTTGAAGAATCCAGAGGGTCCAAAGTCTTCCTCTCATCCCAAATATACGAGCAGCAGTGTCGGAAGTGTAGCCGCCAAACGGACGAGCAATGAAGTTAGCCATTCCAAATGAAGCAGCGATGATCCCAGCGGTGTGCAGCTTCAGATTGAACCTGCACTTTCATATGCATGTGTTATAAATATGGATCGATGAGTATAACATATTTGAAATTATTTCGGCTGTGATAGAGCTAAGCTATAGCTGACCTGTCATAGAAATATTCAGCAATGACATTATCAGTAGTCAGTTCGACTCCCATAGAGTACCCGTACAGTAGAGCAAAAATCCATGTCCTATAATTCGTGATCGCATACCACAACACCTGATGAACACGCATATTCCAAACTCAGTTCAACATTACTTTTCTCAAACTACTTAGTATATGTACCGTACCTCAACTATTTTTACAAATAGACAAATAGCCTGTAAAATTTTTTCAAACATGTGAAATCTTGTAGCTTCAAAATTTAAAAGGTTAATTAACAGTTGATGGTTTGAAACATGATTGAGAATCCAAGAGAGGTAGATGGGATGGGGTTAATTACCTTGGAGAACTTGTCCTTGTTGACATTACCCTTCTTCTGCAAAGCACCGAGGTTGCCATCGGGCAAGTCTTGGCCGAGGGTCAAGACGAGGATTCCCATGATGACGTGCATCCAACCAGGGACGAAAAAGGCAATTCTCCAGGAAACAAAAGGAGTGGCTCCTGCTTTTTTGATCACTTCAAACACCAATGGCATTATGAGCTGAGTGGCCCCACCTCCCATGTTGCCCCACCCCGCTGCTGTCCCGTTCGCAAGCCCTACTATCTTACTGTTAAACATAGTACTCATCCAGTACTGACACGACACAAAAGTGGCCAACGAAAACCCTATCAAGAACCTCATCGCTATGTAACCACCAGCACTCTCCACAAACGACATGCAGAATACCGTGGGCGCGGTGAGCATGATAAGAAAGGCACAGCCATAACGGGGACCTAAGAGGTCACAGACCGCACCCATGGTAAGCCTAGAGAAGATGCTGCCGGAGACGGAGGCGACTCCGGCATTTCCGATGTCATATTTGGTGAGGTTAAGGTTGTCACGGATGATGGGAACGAGAGGGGCTGCAGCGAAGGTTGAGACGAAGCAGGTGAAAAAGGAAATCCAGGAGAGGTGGAAGGTTCTCATGTGGGGATTGGCAAAAGAGAAGAGTTTGAAGACTTTGGCTTTGTGCTCAGAATCTACCGGGAGAGCGAATTTGGCAGTGCGGTCGGTAGGGACCATCGGGGAAGCGACGGAGGATACGAAGGTTTGCTCTCTGCCGGTGACTCCATGCATGGAACTTCCTGGTAATCCCTCAATCTCAGCCATTGGGAGAGAGGAAACTCAAGGTTGGTTATTGATCAAAGTGGTTTTTGAAGCTAATAAATGTTTAGGGTTGTGAAGTGGAAAGGAAAGAGGGGAGAGATATTTATAGGAGGGAAAGCGTTGACAATGCAAGAGGGCTGATGTGAGACAATGGGAGTCCCAAAGGTGAGAGAAGGGTTTCAATATGATTAAAGAGTTTCCATTTTGCCGCATCTAACATGTAAGAAGACCCGTGGAGCGTCCCAAAGGATGAGTTCAACAGGATTCACAGAACCTTCAAGGTTGAAATCGTTTTATTCTATATTCAAAAAAAAAAAATCGTTTTATTCTACTATATATATTATATATAATAGTTACCAATTAAGGACAAGGAGTTTCAGCCTGTCTCTCCCACGCGCACGCAACTTGTGTTTGACTTTAATCTGCCTGTATCATCAGCTTTCCATTAAAATTTATCTTTTTTTCTTCATTGTGTATGAATTAATATATAATATAATAAAATATAACATATAAATAATTAAAAAATATAATTAACTATTTTAAAATACTCTAAAAAAGTCAACTGGATTGCCAAAGGGGAGATATATATATATATATATCTATACAAGGGCGCTTTTGTTGCATGATCTCATATGCTATGGCTGAAAGCCTGAAAGTATCTTGGAGGGAGAGATTTAATATTCTGGAAAGAATGACCTAGGGCTGGATGTTATTAGGATCCATAATTCATATAATACTAATTATATGAATCCAAAGTATGACAAGTTGAACTGCCACTCCGAGGCCGACATTCGGAGATGAGAATGAGAATTATATTGATACATGTATTTGATCTTATACCAATTTTATGAGAGTTTTCCAGATTCCTGTTTGCAATAAATAAAATCTTAACTGATTCAGTAAAAATCATCATCTGACATTGTTTATTAGATTTTTTTTCCTTTTTATTCTCACTAAAAATGTACTTATTCATGGGATCAATTAATAAAAGCTAGCTAGCTACCATTCAATTATTAAATAAAGATATTTAAAATATATATTTGTAAAATATTTAGTAAGTCAAAATAATTTTAATTATATTTAATTTATTGATTTGTCCCTTATAAAGAAGTGGAACAAAGTATAAAACAATATGCAATTCAACCAAAGTGGTTCTAATCATCAATATATGTATGAACCCTCTTACTTTTGCGTTTTAATATTTTATATCATTAAAAAATTAAAGTAATGTTTTCGTTAATTAATTGATCCTAGAATTATAAATAATAGTCAAGTTAATTTGGTATATTGGTTTTAATTAATGAATACACAAGATATAGTGAGTCATAATCGATACTTTAGAATAGTTGGATTTGTTTGTGTCGATGATTACCGAATATATATATATATATATATATATAAGTTTAAATTTTTGGAATAACATTTTCTTAAAAAAAATTATATGTCAATCATGTAAGAGCGTTGACCCAAAACAATAAGGGGGAAAATGACTCTACGACACCAATACACCGAATTAATTTTATTTTAATAATTTTAAATTTTTAAGAAAGAACCCATGATTAAATCCCTTTTTCTTAAAATGTTGTAGGTGGTTTAAAAGTTGGAAGGTGAATTAGTACATAGTACTTACTACATGGTCAATCGTAAATTGTAAAAGATGAGCGTCAAGTTCCTTCAGTTATTTTATTGGATAACAATGATTTTTTCATCAAACATGATTTTTTATCCTCTAGGTTAAAAATTGGAACATGATTTGCAAAATTTGTACAACCGTGCATCAAATTTCAACAGATTGAAAACATTCGCTTGTATGAATTTGACACTCACTGTACAATCTATATCATTGACTATGAATGTGTTTGAAATAACGGTGAGATATCAGATTTATTTGTAATTAAACTTATGGATAAGTCAGATTATATATAAGTTATATATATGTTTAGATTGAAGGTAAAATAAGTGACTTATAAGTGACTTATTTAAAAGTAAAATGTGTTTGGTTGATATGTTAAAAAGTAA
>JBAGKO010000009.1:3423900-3434103 GCA_037177275.1 Acacia concinna
CACTAATTACAAATGTTATTGTTCAATGATTTTTTATGAAATAACAAAATGATTAATATAACAATTAAGATTGTATAGTAATAATAATATAATTATACAAATAATAATTACAATAAGTAGGATAAGGAATACATAAGTAAAATTTAAAAAAAACTATAGATAGTGGCTTCCAGTACCACATCTAGTTCTCATCCGCAGTCATCGTGGCCGTTGTTGTTGTTGTGGCGCATCAATTTATTCATGTTGAGTTGTCTCATTTATTTGTGTATTTGATGCATTATTAAAAATCTACGGTGATTCATTTAAACTTACTGACTGTCTGGGAGTAGTGAAAGATGAATTTGAGGGCCCACCTTGCTCAAAAGTAGGAGCATTGTATTCAGCCGAACATAGTGCATTATTATCAAATAAAGATGTGAAAGACTGAAATTGAGCGTAATTAGATGGGCCGGGAATAGTTTCTTCATGGGATGACGGCGGCGGTGACACGTAATAAGGCTAGTTTTGATGTGTAACACTGTCATCCGCAACCGGTGGTTGGGTGGTCAAGTAACCACGACGTCACCGGCTTGGCCTTTGTTGAAGAATTTGTGGCCTAGGCAATTCACTTGCAGAAGGAGTAGGTTGAGGAGTAATGTCATCTCATTGCTCTCTAAGGGAACGTAATATGTTTCATGTGGTTTGAGCAAATGTATGTCAATAATCCACACAATCCGAATCCCCACATCCATCACCAGAATCCATCACCATAATTAATTATTAGGCGGTATAAGAACTCAGCCATGTCAGCCTGAAATAAATAATAAGATATGATGTCATAACACTTTTGATGTGAAGAAAGAAGGATGTATTGATGGAAGTAAAAAGGAAAACTAACAGTGGAACCAGTATCACAAGTGGTTCGATGAATCCATCATCTGGTATGCCGCCAATACCACTGCATGTATTCCGAATTCCTCCGAAAATGATTATGTGCCGTTGGCGCATTGACAATAGCATGCGGCCAACCAAGCCATTCGTCAATAAATTGAGAGTGGTGTGAAATCCAATTTCTGTCTGTTATGCCCCGTAGTTGCACTGTGTGGTAGTTTCTTAAATTCATCGATGGGGCAGGAATTGGTTGTTCACGACCAAACCGTTGCAACACACGATCAGGATGATGCCATTCAACGATATGAAAGTATAACAGAGGCACAGAGGCAAGCCAAATTTCAAATGTCTGGGAGCAATACTCAGGAATAATTTGTTGCAACTAAACAGATTGGTATGGCTTCTAAATGATGTCATCATCAACCATCTTATCGAAAAGACTTTTGTATCAAAGCAAAGTAGCAGCGACAGGATGAAAGCTTTGTCTCACATTCCTCCATCTGTAATTAAAAAAAGTAACATCATACTTTGTATAATTTAAGTAATATAGCCTATGAATTGTTTTGTATATGAATTTAGTGTACCTGAATCCCAACGAAGTAAGACATGATAGGTCTATAGCTGTGTATTTGGATATGCAGGTCGACGTGGTGCTATGGTGGGAAAGCGATTCCATGCCCACATATGCAGTAGTGATAAGCATCTGCCAATCTATGCCTCATTTAGGTCTGTGGCATTACATCCAACTAATTTTTAGTTGTTGACCATCGAGTGTATCTGCAGGAGATCTAATGCCTAGAAGCTACTCACAGATGTCTGCCCATTTAAATGTAGTACTTCCAATAACAGGAAGTCTAGAACATGGCAGATCCAATTGGCTTCAGGTAAGGAAATACGTCTATGTATGGTTGGAATACCCAAAAAACATGACAAAACATTTGAACTGGTTGACCATTCAAATTAAGTTGGTTAGTTGGCTTATTTGAAAAGTGGACGCACGACCCAGGTATAAAGTGTTGAACTGTAGCTAGCCACCTTAGGAGTAAGGAATATGACGTCTCCCAATTCCCAAAAATAGTGGCGATGGCTAACTCTTTCGCCTTCCATGCTTTATTGTACGTCACATTGTATCCAAACATGGACTACATCCTCTCAATTATTTGTGAGATTTTGACATATGGCTTGTCCGTCACCATTGCCACGATACAAGATGATATAACATTGGCATCCAACTTTGGATGGTCTTGACTGATTGCTGTGTTCAAGTATGTGTGGGGCCCATTATATTTTGTTATCTCACAAAAGTCTTTATGTTCTTTCTTACAGGCCCTTACCCTCCAATTGCAACTTTGTTTGTAGTAAATATATCGGTATTCTTCATACTTTTTAGAGCAATGAAATACCCTAAATATATGATGCACTCGAACGGAGTATAGCTTGACTGCACGTCGTAAAACTCGAATGTCGGTGAATGTCTTTCTAATACACGACTCTTCAATATCACTAAAATTTAGACCTCCTCCTAAATCTCCAAACTCATGCGGCATATATGGTTAATTGTGGATTTGTGATAGGAAGCCAATCGCACGCTCGTGCTCGAGCATTACTTCATCGTCATTTTCACTATCTTCTTCATCATCTTTAATGCCAACATTTAAGTAAGAATCATATTCATCCTCATCTTCATCTTTATCCTCATCATCAATATGGTCTTCATAAGGAAGAGGAGATGTCAGTCCATTAATGTGCTCATATTTAGAGGCTTAAATGAGTGGAAATTTTCCATGTCATGGGTGAATATGGATCCATGCCCACCCACAATGTTAACCTCATTACTACTTGATGGTAGCGTATTTCCATCAAATCTCATCATCGGTTGTGACTGAACATTGCCTTCATACGGTAAATCACATACATTGGCATACACCTCTGCAAATGTCAAGTGCGTTAAAAATGCTCGAGTCACTTCCCACATTTGAGTCACATCCACATCTTCCAATTTAGATGCCCTGTATTGTAGTGGATTCAAGCATGTAGGACATCTGTATATTAGGTCTGCCACTATTTGATTGGGAGGAAGTTGTAGCTTCCGCCCAATGACTAGATTTAATTTGGCCAAACTATTATTTCGATCAACTTTTGTTAGTTTCACGTTATCAGACTCAAATGTTACACTAAAAGGCCCGTTACTAATTTGTCCATTTGAAAATATATACACCATCTCCTTTGTACCATCCATTATATTTCCTAAATATTTAATTACCAATAGTAAGCAAGAAAAATTAAATTGATACAAAAGAATCCAACTCTAAAACAATCGTCTTCAATCATATTTGTCTTTACAATATTATGACATAATGTGTAATAACAAATTATTGTGGTCATTTTAAGGTAAACATTATTATAAAATTTGTACTATGCTTATTGTTTTGACTATATGCCTATTATTATACTCAGTGTATTCTCCTCTATCTATGAAGGTCGTGTCGGCTAACAACTTAACATCATCTTTAGAAAAATGGGAAGAATGTATCTCCTCTATCTTTGGTAATTGGTAAATTATATTCTCTTTAATTTAAATTTATTTTAGGTATGTTCGGATATAAAGTTTACAAGTGTTTGTAAGATTAATTTAAATGGAACAATCAACAAATATATATTTAAAAAAAAATACTAAATTGCCCTTATTAGGCTTCCTACATTCTCTCCTTCAAATTCTCACACATTATACATTTAAACTAATTTCAATTTATTTTGTACAAAATTACAACAGGCAAAATCATCATTTTTTTTAACTTTAACTAACACCTACCTAATCAAATCATCAAAATAATAACATTTAATTAGTAAGTCAAATGTTGATCAGTTTAAATCATGGGTTTAAGGTGCAGATTTGCCACGAAATTTTTCTCAAAGGGCGCCTGACACAAATAACTTTTAAAAGGGACAAATCTACCAATGAATAATTAAAACTCAACAAATCTACCAATGAACAATTAAAAGTGGTGCACATAGCACAATCCCAATAATTTGATGATCAATGATTGTTAAACGTGACAAAGAGTATTTGCGTGTTATTTATTTAAAAAATAGATAGGTTAACAAAAAAAAGAAAAGAGGAGAAATTGATCGTAAAACCTAAAAAGTGACAAAGTGATAATCAAGTTCCTTGAGTAACAAGAGTCAAACAGAAGGGGAAGCAAAAATTTGATATGCTGAGGGTTTAAAAGTAATAGATTCGGCCAAGCGCACACCCCAAACCTTACCAGTTTCAATTTCAAATGCTTATCTGCTAGTACTATAGACATCTACAGAACCTCCCACATGAGTTTATTGTGATACCACCATTATGTGATCAAGACAGGGTTGACGCAAAAACCACGACCCTCTGTCTACATCTTCTTGTTGACAATGATGAAGATGCAACTATTTTAATTATCTTATTTGCCCCCCTTTTAAATTGTTCATTGGTAGATTTGCTCAGTTTTAATTATTCATTGGTAGATTTGCCCCTTTTAAAAGTTATTTGTGCCAGGAACCCTTCGGGAAAAACTTTGTTGGCAAATCTGCACCTTAACCCTTAAATCATTTAGCTTTTTTTCCTGATTTATACAATTTACAAAATGTTGTGCTTTTGTAACATTTAATTATCAAGTCACATAATTATATTTTGACATAAAAATATGTCATGCAAACTTCCCTTGAATTTTACATAATTTCATATATTTTTTAAATACTTTAGATATATACAACCTAAAACAATTATAATTAAATATAAAAATATTGTGTTTTTGTAAAATTGTGAGCTTTTTATTTTTTTAATCAAATTTTTTTCCAGTTTTAAGAGTTATAATTTTCACGAAATTGAAAGATGTTTGTGTTTTTTTAAATAGATACCTAGTAAAAATAAAGAGAAATTGCGTTGAATTTAATGAAATTTAAAAATTTATATAAGTGTTTGAAATAGGATGTGGGAGAGAATGTAACAAGTTTAATGAATGACAATTTAGTATTTTTTTTATTTTGGTAATTGGTCTTTCTATACCATTGCAATTTTTATAGTCCTTTCCAATAACTACCATCAATCCTAGGTCATTTTTTTTATTTTCCCCATTTTTCAACCATATACTTATAAAACAACATAAAATGATACAATGATTATGATGATGGTGATTATTATTATTATTATTATTATTATTATTATTATTATTATTATTATTATTATTATTATTTCAAATCTACAAAACTTAAAATTTGTGTTTCTCTTTTTGTAGCATGAAATATAAAGACATAAATTCAAAGTTTAGCATGTTCACAAAAATTTACTTTATTTAAACTATACAATATAGTGCTTAATAATAAATTTTAAAAGTTATTTCTATGTATCATCATATAAATTTCACATACTAAAAAATAGAGTTTAAAATTAAAATATTTAGTTACGTGTATTTGACATGTGTTAATACATAACATAAGAAAGTATTTACAATTGAAATAAGAGGCACATATTTGATCTTTCAACTTCTTCAATCCAACACATACCACCTACTAATCAGAAAAACAGTCAAATAATAGTTATTAAGAGTTACCAAAATATTATCAAACCATACAATTTTAAAATATAAATTAGACAAATAACTTACTTACAATAATAATAATAATGCAATAGAGTCTGGAGGACAAACAAAATGTAATAAAATAGAGATTATTTCAAGATTAAAAGAGAAAATAAGGAGGAGACGCTAAGAAAAATGAAATGGGAGGAGTGAAGGCAAGTAGTGAAGAGTGAAATGGGAGGAGTGAAGGCAGGCACGGAGTGAAGAGTGAAACGGAAAGAGTGAAGGCAAGGCACACATGCTATATATACACTTTTTTTTTTCTACCACTATGCATTCACGAGTGCTGAAGCAAAAGAAAAGAAAGTTGCAACAGCTTCATGAAAAAAATGGAAAGGAGGGGATTGTCAATGTCGGCAACCACAATCCAAATAAAAAGGAAAAAACGTGTGTGAAAAAGCTGAGAGGAGGAATTGATTCCTCTGAAGGAATCACCGAACTCACACAACAAGTGTGCAAGTCAATCAACTCGCACACCTCCTGTGCGATTTCTTTTCGATTTCCCATGGGCCCGACACTACTCCAACTTAACTTGCCCACATGATATACGATTTTTTAAAATTGCCCACCATATTTGCGATTTTTGGTATAGCATCTTGGTAAATTCTTTAAAAAGTGTAGGTATATTTTTTTACTGGTTATATTATTTTAATAAAAAAAGCCAATAATTGACTATACAATGTTGCTGGGTCATCAAGTCGTGATTCACGTTACTCTTCTCCATCATTCTTATAAGCAACTTTATTTCTCATTATGGAAAATGAACTTATCATTAAAATTAGTGATTATGTCAAAAATGTCATGTCTTCTTTAAATATATCCCTATGTATGAAAAAAAACCGGACAGAGAATGAAATAAAATATATTGAAAGAAATGATGAGTGAAAAAATAGAAGAGAAAATGTGTTTAATAAATTATTATATGAAAGAATTAGTGGTGAATAAAGGATAACAAAAGCATTTATTTAATAGGGATAAAAAAGAAAAATATAGTTTATTTTTAAAAAAACAATTGTTTATATTAAATATCAAATAAAAAAGAGATAAAGTTATTTATAAAAAGAAACGGATGAGTATTTAACTATTTATGTGAGTCCAGCTCTATCTTTAAACACAAATGAAACCACATGCGCACATGAAGAGCACTCATGAACCAATTATTATGTTATGCGATATAACTCTTCATTCCGCATTTTACGACTTGGGTGGTTAGGAATCATTATGAAAAGAGTATGAATAGAGCATAATCTTTGCATTTTATTTAGTCTTGAATCTCCATCGCGAACTTCATCTCTGTTGGACAAATTTTAATAACATAAAGCCTTTGTTTGGGGGACACTAGTGAGATAAACAGAGCAAAAGTAATGAAATGAACGCATCTTAGCTAACATCGTGCAACGCTAGAGAAAGCTCAAACCATTGCCACCATACATTAAACAGAACTAACATATAAATGCCAGTACCATGACATGATCTGAAGAACTTCAATTGCTATGAGACAATAATTATATTTTCCTGCTAACTGGGATATGCGGTCTATAATATCAATATCTAATTTCAATGCAGAATCATTACAAACAAACACGACGGGAGGGCAATAATCCCTATATGCACATTAAATGTTTGTACTCCCCCTTCTTTGGACTGGCTTGTGCAGCACAACCGTAACAAATTTAGAACGGAAGCGATGAGTAAATCCCAGTGCCACCACGGATCTTGGGGCCTCACTGTTCTCAATATAAAGGTGATTCAAGATCACATTCTGCGGTAATGGTAGTGTTCCGGAAGTGTCTCTACTGGCAGGATAGCTGAGTAAAGTGTGCTGCAAATGGGGAGGAACCATAGGTGGATCGCGTGTATCATCGTCATTACTAGGGTATGCGTTGTTATAGCTCGAATCAGGTGATTTTGGAACTTCAAATCCCACCACAGTTACTTCACCCTGCAGGTAGGTTATACCTTAGACCAACTAATGATAGGCGGTTGCTGTAATTATTAAGAATGAATCACTTACATGCTCTTCAATAGATGAATTGTTCATTTTGCAAGAGGAACCGGCCACTAGTTGCGTGAATACATCAATTGAAGTGCAGCTCAGATTCTGAGAAGCCTGAAGAATACCAATTTTGCTTTCAAGTGATTGCAAGAAGCCATAAACGAATACAAATTCTGCATTCAACTTTTCTTAACTGTGGCAGGCTTTGATTTGTTGTCATCGTTGTCGGTTTACAAGATGCACTGAAATTATCTTGAAATATAGCTTTTGGAAATGACCCTTATGTATTTACACTACCCATAACAATCACAACAAATCAAGGTCTATCACAATTAAGAACATTTGAATGAAGGATAAATTGGTGCACATGTTACATAACAATGATCAAGTGCTAGGCGAAAACTACTTGTTCCCCACTCCCTCTCTCTATAACTTGCAAATGACAATCTCAAATATATCTACACCCCTGGATTCAGACATCAGAGGTAAGGGGGAAGGAACAGAAAATGTTTTTCTTGCAAAAGTCCATTACGTCAGAACTTTAGTGTATACCGGAATATCAGAAAATTCTGGTTCATGTCTTGTAAAGTACAAGTTTTTCCCCCCTCAACTTACAACAACTAGACCTCTCATTAGCCTGAAAAAACTTGATTGGCAAAAGATGCATAGAAGAAAGCCCCAAGACCAATTAGGATCAATTAATGAAGGAAGTGCAACATGAAATGACATTTACCTAATAAAACAAAGAATTGAAACAGAATAAATCAGGATTAACTGAGTTAAAATCAAATCAATCTGCCCCCCATGACTTAGGGACTCATTACTTCAACAGGACATCAAACCCCACAGTCTGCAATGAAATCCCCAGCAGGTTCCATTCTGCTAAATATGATCCATAACCAATTGCTCTAGCATTTGATGTGAATATTCTGAATATGTATATCTCATGCCAAATTAATATTTCAAGATATGAGCTTTCACTAAAAATCTAAATGCTGTGAAAAGGTCTAGGCAAATACAAGTATACAACTCATCGGTTAAAGTCTTAACTCTTTTGATAAAATTAATGGTCATGAAAAAAATATGGCAATATGAGATTGGAATCAAAGGAAATGAGGGTATTGTAAAGTATATATTAAGAATCTTAATACAATTGTAAAGTATATATTAAGAATTTTAATACAATGTCTCATATCACATCCGTCAAGAAGTAAGATGATTGGGGGAAAAGATATGCAGAAAAAAGAAAGATTACTAAGGATATATCCAGCCGAACTAAAACAGCATAAAGCACATCGAAGGACTCAACCATGTTTCTAGCTCCCCATCACAGACTTCCCATAAACTAGCATACACACGCGTGCAACCCAATCCCCAATCCAATTGAGAGCGTAATCAAATTCAGACGGACTCCTAAATTCTTGAATCGGGGATCAAAAGAGAGAGTGAATGCACACAATCAAACTTCTTGATAGAGAAACAAAAGCATATCCGCATGCAAGCTAAAAAACTTGGGGCGACGGAGAGCGAATAACAGAAATGCCATATCAGGAATATGAAGGGAAACGATATCCTACGTGATACAGTATCTTTCAACAGAAAAATTCCATATTTGTTTAAATTATTATTGAAAATTGAATGACCTGATGAGAGTAAGGTTCGAACGAATATGCCGCAAGAATCAGATGAATGGACAAATTATATAAAGACAAAGGTTTATCTGTAAAAAAAAAAAACAAAACAAAAAACAAAGGTCACGAAGCAATAGTCAAGTAGTTGATAAATAGAGAGAGATACGAACAATCAGAGACCAACCAATCAGGAAGCACACCTGAAATGGCGCACGAAAGTTGCAGAAACTAAGCCGGGAAGCTGGGAAATAACACAGAAAGATGGCCTTTCACAAATGGTAAGAGCAAGCTGGGGTCGAAAAGGCACTTTCCAGAACATGATGATCTTCGGCTTCGGATTTCCCTGTTGGGTCCCCGGCAACCTTGATTTAGGCCCATAAGGCCCAAATAAATAATAACAATCGTCCCCTTAACAATCCTACAAAAAATAAGCGTAGTGAGTAGCGTCACCTTCAATGACATTTCAAATAAGTGTATACTAGTCGTTTTGTAAAAACTAAAAAGGTGTATACCTGGGAGAATTGTTTGTATTTAGTGTCGGTCATTGCCTCCAATAGGATTACCTTAAGCAAGAGGATACATGTGCTCAAGAAAAAAAAAGGTGCATACCTTAACAAATAAAAAATAGAATAGAATAGAATAAAGAGAGAACAGTTGGGGAAAAAAAAAAAAAGAATACTACTCCTTCCGATCTTAATTATTAGGCCCCGTTGACTTTTTTATAAAATTTTAGGAAAATCTTAAAAAATTTAATTACATTACTTAATCATATTATATACTGTGTTTTATTATATTATATATTAGCTTATAAGTCAAACAATATAATTTGAAGAAAAATTAAAAATTTTAATGTCCTGAATTAATATAATTAGCTTTTTTAGAATTTTTTTTTAAGATTCTTTAAAAAATTCAACATGTTTTTATAATTATAATAAAAGAAAGGGAAAACATATTTGGAGGTATCTATACTTTTTTTTTAAATTTTTAATTTGGTACCTATGCATATTTTCCTCTTAATTAAATTTTTTAATTTTACTATGTAAGTACCAATAACTCATGTATAGGGACTAACAATGATAAGAAAACAAAG
>JBAGKO010000009.1:3445371-3457941 GCA_037177275.1 Acacia concinna
AAAATTCCCCTCCATTTTTTAATAAATTTTTTCCTTTTTTTTTTTGAATTTTACCTAATTTTGATCAGAATTGACCTAATTTCCTATATTTCCTTTAATCCAATACAAATATATAATTAGTGCAATATCATATTGTATATCAAATTAGTCCAATATACATAATTTGTCCAATACAGATATTTAAAGTGAATTAAAATTACAAATTCATCAATAATTTAATATTTCCAATTTTAAAATGTTATACTTCATTTGACATCAACACTTTTTGTATTTAGGATATTAGTTTTTAAGTATTTTTCTAATATATACATATATCCAAGTGAAAAAATATATGTATATATATTCATGATCGGAATGATCCAAATAAATTTTTCATGATCCTGAAATTTCCCATCCTTAAAATTTCCGTGGATGGAGTTTTTGTCTGGATTGCTTAGAATCAAGATAAAAAATTCTTGAACACCCCTAACTTCACATTTATAATTTACATCATTAAGCCTTAAAGACTTTTTTTCGATAGGGAAAACCAGCCACCAGACTAGAGCTCCTGCTTAATATGACGTGCGCTTGTTGGTTTTGAACTAAATCTAAATCAAGATAAAAAATTCTTGAACACCCCTAAGTTCACATTTATAATTTACATCATTAAGCCTTAAAGACTTTTTTTAGATAGGGAAAACCAGCCACCAGACTACAGCTCCGGCTTAATATGACGTGCGCTTGTTGGTTTTGAACTAAATCTAAAGTCTACTTCTAGAATAGAGTTCTCCATTTGCTTCTCGAGCGCTCGATAATTTTTTAAGCAGGTTGCCAATTTAACAATGAACTAACTATTATTATAACTATATTTGGTCAAAAAATTATTATTATAACTATTAATGCTTCTATATGGGTGTGTGTTGGTAAAAATACCCACACCACTGAGGTGGTCCTGACGTGGCGTTCATAGTCAGAAAGATGTCTTTCGAGCATTCTTTAAAGTATATTATTTCTAATCTTAATTATAAGACTTAATTACTTTTTTAAAAAAAAATTTAAAAAATTTATCATTTTTTATAAATTATTTTATTTAATTTATGAGTTAATATATAATATGATAAAATACAACATATTATATAATTAAGTAACTTATTTTATTTCTTTAACTTCTCTGAAAAAGTCAACTGAATCTTATAATTATGACAGGAGTTAGTATATTTTTTGATTGTGATGTTAATAATAGTTTTTTAATTACTAATTTATAATCCCAAGGGACCCCTCATTAAATATATTTAGTTAGACGAAAGATCTAATTTATTTTTTTTAGAGGGCAAGGAAGCTAAATAAAAAATTTTAAAATATTCATATTTATTATTTTCTCAAAACTAATTCACATGACTTATAAACTAAAATATATAATCTAATAATATATAAAAATAATTTATTTAATATTTTTAATCTTTAAAAAAAATTCACGTACTTTCTTCCCTCCCAAATATAAGACAAAATTGATTTTTTTAAGAGATTAAGGAAGTCAAATATATTACTTCGCTTAATCTTATATAATATATATTATGTATTATTAGATTATATTGCTTGATAAATAGACTATTATTTAAAAAATTATAGATATAAATACCTTAAAATAATTTATTTAATTTCTTTAATTAGTCTTTTTTTTAATACAAAATTTTTAGGAAGGGGTCGGGCTCACCCACGATTTAAGGGTAAGGCAAAATCTCTATTCCTTAATTAATCTTTAAAACAAAATCAGATTGATATTATATTCCATATCAAGTAGTAGTATAATTTTTTTTATACACTTTTAAAAAAATCAAAATCTATTAAAAAAATAACTAATATTTAATGGACTACAATTTTCTTTTTCTTTTTCCTTTTCTCTCTCTCCTAGCCGAAGTTATCAATTGGCTCTTGACATCCTTTTTCTTGTTCTCCAAACCAATTAGACTCTCGTTTTCATAACAGATGTTGCATTTACGAGTATAATCAGGGAAAAGCCATGGCCGACACAAAACCCGCCGTGATATACAACGCGTCATCCGCCAAATTCTACGTAATCTCCCAAGGATCCGCTATCGAAACCACAATCACCCACAAAGCCACCGTCGCCGACGAATGGCTCCGCCAGGTTTACACCAAATATGGCGGCCGCCACACCGTGGTCGGACTTGACACCGAGTGGATGCTTGCCATATTCTCGCCGACGATGAAAGCGGCGATCCTCCAGCTATGCGTGGAGAACACGTGCCTGATCCTTCAACTATATCACCTGAACGACGTCGTGCCTGAGAACCTGAGAAAATTTCTGTCGGATCCAAATTTCACGTTCGTCGGCGTTCAGGTGAAGAATGATATAAAGAAGCTGAGGGAGTACGGCTTAGAGTGCAGTAACGTGGTGGACCTGCTTGACGTGGCGAAGCGTGAGTGGCCGGAGAGGTTTTCGCATTCAGGGCTGAAACATCTGGCGAAGGAACTGGTAGGGTTAGAGATGAAGAAGAACAAGAAGGTGACGATGAGTGATTGGCACGTGCAAGATCTTAGCTATGAACAAATTGAATATGCCTGCATTGATGCATATGCTTCTTATTGGATTGGTCAAAAGCTGATGGTTGAACAGAAATTAACAAGCTAATTAAGCTATATATTATTCATTGATCTCTCTCTCTCTCTCTCTTTTTCTCAGATATTCATTGATCGATCATCGATGAATACATCTCATATTATATAATTATTATTATTCTCCTCATTGATGAGTTTCTTTTATTGTAGTTGTAATCACTGTAGGCCCTTGTAATGGCGTATATGGTTCATATGTTTGTTAGCTAATTAAAGCTGCCGTGCTTAATGGATCAAATAGAAAGACTCTGCGGCTTTTATGGTTATGTAAGACCTAGATTATATTGATGAATGAAAATTAGACCGAATAATAAAAGGTTTATACTTATAAAGGAAATTGTATGGCTGTTCTCTTCTCCTGAGTCCCCTGTGAATATTGTTGACTCTCTGACTCTACCCGTTTACACTCACATTTATAAAATTGTGTTAGATTGCTCTTAATCTGACAATAGTATTAAAATTGGTTAAAGCTCACCAAGTTTTCCATCTGACATTTTCAGCTTACAAAAATGTGGTAGGTTGCCTTTTAACTTGTGGTAAATTTTTTTATTTGATCATGCTCAAGTATCAACAAATTATGAATGTTGGTGCGTAGATTTAATTTCATTTATTCAAAGTTTAAATATATTTAAAACAAGTGGTCATTTTTAATTTTAATAATTTAATCCCACACTTTTAACACCTATTCTTAAGTTTAGGTCATACTGTCAAGAGTTTGTTTAATTAATCCCATGAGTTTAAGTAAACTTGTTAGATATTTTATTAAATATGATAATATTATATTTTGATATTTGTTCAGATATATTTTGGATAGTTGATCATATAAAGATATTCTAAATATTGCAAATTAATTGCTTTGATCAATTAAGAATCTGAATAATATCTTATTAGTCTTAAACATTATCTATTTAATTTACTTTAGATAAAATATCTTTCAATTGTGTCCCGCATGAGATTTGGATAGAGATTTGGTTTAGAATTACCTGTGTGACCGGTAAAGCTGTTACAAGCATTGATGGGAGGTTATAAGTAGCCTAGGTCAGGTCTTAGAGTAGTATTATAGAAATATGTACTTGCTCCCCTAAGGTTCCCTGACGGGTGACGGCAATTAAGAGTCCATCATTGTGCCACAATCTTCTCGTTAGAAGAATCCTCATCTTATTTTAATCTATATTTTTGTTTATAGTTTCCACATTGTCAGATAGTGAGATATATATTGTTTGACTGACTATGGTTGAAGATGTTTCATATCAAGTTTGTTGCTGCTCTTGTAGAATTCTCATACAGTATTTATATATTATTAATTTGATTCATGGTAGTTAAAATTGTCCGATTCACGATCTAAATCGGACGAATCGCAGAAAACCTGAATGCGGAAGATATGTATCGTGAGAGAAATCGTTTTAGGCTAAGAATCGGGACTGTATCATTCGATCTGCGTCGGAATCGCATGAATCGCGCACCAGGCGTGGTGGTTGCGATTTTGAAGGTGCTGTACACAGTGATTTGCAGAGCTGGGTCGCGCTTTGATCCGGGTCAGATCTTGCACGACCCGTTCTGCAAACCTACACAGTGGCACGCGGTTAACCACACGTTTGGTATTTTTTAAAAAAAAAAAAGTTTCCTAATCGCAGTGTATCTCAGCGCACAAATCAACGACCGGTACTGTACAGAATTACAGATTGGATATTTTCACAAATCAGGATCGATCTTTTTCTTTTTTGGCTTTTGGCAACTATCTTTCTCATTTAATATCAATAAGATATAATATAACAAAATATTTTTGATATATCTCATATATTGTTTAAAAACATATTTCCTTATTCCATCTCACATGTATATCATGATCAAATCAAGAATAAAATCTCAATCAAATATAATCCCTTATATTTCTCACTTACATATCCCAATCAAATATCAAAAACCATATTTTATTTATATTTTGTTTCATACTTATCCTAATCAAATATTAAAAAACATTTATTAAAAAACAAATATCAAAAACTATATTTTATTTTTATTTTGTTCCTTACTTATCCCAATCAAATATAAAAAACGTTTATTAAATTAGAGTTTGGAAGTGTGACAGTGACTTAATTTCAATTTATCTTTGGGGACTATTTGCCATTTTCATGTTTGCACTTTTCCTTTTAAAATGTTATATTTATGATGTGTCTTTTAAATGCTAAATTACTAAAATCTACAAATTTCTTACATTAACTTTTAATATTTTTTTATATGAAAATTACGTTTATCTCATTTATACTAATTGATGATGAATCTTACGATTCACGATACAATTCAATTCCCGATTCTAAATATAAATTTTCTAATTCATGATTCGAATCTCGATTTGATTGCAAGGAGAGTCACCGAAACAGCAAGAGAGGACGCATTTGATGTGAAGTGCAAATGCTCGCTCACACTATTATTTACCCGATGGCCAATTCAGTGGGGAACACTTGGTATTTATTTAAAAGGGCCCAAGGGGCAGAAAAGAGCTTAATTTTGAGATAAAAGAAAAACTGTACAGCTACGACGTTTGAGGAGCACCAGAAAGAATAGGATCAAAGACGGAGGATCCACCCTTTCCACATGCTGGAATACTAAGAGAACGTTTTCTCAACTTGACTTGGCCAGAATGTGGAGCAGGCAGACTCTCCTCACTACTCTCCATGAGCAGAGAGTAATAAGAACACATGGGCTCCAGCATTGGCTCACTTCTACTTCTAAGGAAGAGATCAAAGCTCTCATTATCACAATATTTATATTTATTCCCCGAAACTCTGGTCAGCTTACTCTCAGAATCCTCTCCCCAGTCTGGCTGGTACCCATTTTCCTGTATGTCTTGCATTGCCAGATCGTCATACTCTTCATCAGACATAGTAGACTCCTCATCCACTGAGCCTACCTGTTCCCAGCAAAATGAAAATTTTGTTACAATAAAAAGTACCCGTAATGTTGGGAACTCTGCTCTAAGGTAAAACTCTCTTGAATAATGAAATGACAACTCAACCTCATCATCCACTCGTTGATCCCTCCCATCACTCAACTCGTCATCACTGCCAACCTCTGGTGGATCATCAATCTCTTCATCACTACCGTGCACTGAATGCTCCTCCTTGAGCTGGAATAAAGGGAATGCAACATTAAAAGATGCAGGCGAAGCTGTATAATTCTGATAAACCCAAACTCACATATTTTCCCCTTTATAATAACAAATTGTTAATTTTCATGTTCAACCAAGGAATTCATTAGCAGGATGTTCAAGTTTACCTCCTTTGCAGGTACATCAGGAAACCTGGGTGAGCTGCAGCCCGATGAAAGATACCTACTCCCACTATCGGTCCCATCGGCCCTTGACTCATCAATACTTCCAGCACGACTAGTACCACCATCACTGGGCCATGCACTGATCCCATAAAAACCAAACTGAAGATTTACGGGTTCTGCCTTGCTAATTTGTAATGGTCCATACATTGGATTTCCTATTCCATTCCATGATCCATGGCCCCTTGCAGGCTTTCCATTATTGTCAACAGAATTAACAGGCCAGGCCTTTGCCACAGATCCATCAGTATTAACAAGAGCCATCAGATGCCGTGAGGAGCCTTTTCTCTGTATCAACTGAAACATTCCTTTTGAGCTCAAAGAATTGGCTGCACACTGGTTCCTATATTCCTCATCAACAACAGCCACAGTACATCTAATGGGATCATATAGTTGTTCACCAGCCTCACGCCTTCGAAGACAGCTGAAGACAGTAGCATGGATAGCTGCTACGCTCTTGTCAACATTTGTATTGTTTATTTTTGGAACAAAATACTTGTCAGCACGCTTACAAAGATAATCCTGGATTGTTCTGATGTTACGAATATATTTCACATATTTGTTCTTAGCTGGGTCGAGAGTCATATACTTTGCTCGTACAGCAAAACGTTCCAAGTGCTTGTCCTCATTTGCAATATATATCATGAATGGTATGATTGAAGGATGCTTCTTCATTACCCCCATCTGTATGAGGAATAAGTAATTGTCATTTCAGGTGAATATAATATCACATATAACTAAAAAAATTTGTTAGTTATAGAGAAAATAAAAGAAAAAGAAAGAGATATCAAAGAACTCAAATGTTGACATACGATAAAGTTGAGGCTCAAGTGAACACCCTCGACAACAACTGATTCTTTTCGTTCTTCCCAGGCAGTAATTAGTCTATCAAGACTGTCAATCACCATCTCACTCTGTGCCTTATATCCTTCAATAGCCATTTGTTTTTGACTTAGCAATTCAGTGGTGCCAGAACCCACCTCTGATTTCTGTGCATCAGAATTTCCAGAGCAATGATCCACTGTTATTTCATCTTTTTGAACTGAGCGTGACACAACAGCCAGCTTTTTTGCTTTCCTTCTGGCCTTTGCTTCTGCAACTGCTACAGGATCCAAGCACTCTCCCGCATGATAGGTGGAAGCCCATAACAAAGGGTTTTCCTTCTCATCAGCAAAACTTCTCATCATGTGCCTGATAGAGTCGGTTGATATGACTGTTGTGATTCCTAATCTGTAACCCTGTGTAGAAGTATAAATGGTTCTTCATTATAATTTATACATGTTCTACCAGTTAAATATCCTATTCATCACCAACATATTCCCCCGCTATGTATGCATAATTGCAAAATCACTACTATTTTATCCGCAAGTATACCAGCAATGCTGACAAGGTGGATTTCCCACAGCCGCTAGTGCCACACAACAAAACTGTTACTGATTCCTTCCGTTCCCTAATCCTGCCATCAAAGATTTAATTTTTTTTTAAAAAAAAACGAGGGAAATTGTATTTCGTATTAGCAAATAACCACCTCAAGGTCAATCATCAGCATATAGCGTTAAGGGACTTGTTAATATCTCTCCCTCTTGACTTTGAGCATGCTAAACAGAACCAAAATTGTAGCAGGACGGGGAACTATTTTAAACTGGTAACTAGGATCCCAATTGTAAGAATTTAGAATAGTGAGAATAAAAGTTTCAATTTGAATTCCTTGAAAGTCTATTAACCAGATTTGACACAAATTGAGAAATAGAAAATTCAGAGATAGCGTCAATTCAAAGAAGATACCACAGGAGGCATAGCACATCTTAGAGAAATCACAGTAAATAAGGATGATCTTGGAAAGAACCAACTTTAAATCTCATACATTTGATGGTTCGATTTGACACCTGGCTTAAAGCTAAAAGATATTTGAAGAAATGTGATGATCAAACAGCTTGTACCCAATCTCATAACGCAACCAATCCAGCATATACAATTCACTTTGTAACTACATGTATTTTCTTTGAAGAATAGCTTCATCATAATCACACCATCCGCTCGCCCCACTTCGGCCATTTTTTCCCTGATCATGTATATATCTATATGGTACTCAATACAAAATAAAAAAACAATACCATACCTGCATGCTAGTACCAAGTCTGCTCTCTGGTTGGGACCCACATACTTATACTCAGTCAAAGCATTGCAAACAATATCTACAAATTTTTCCCTTCGAACAAATGCAGAAGTTCGCTTTTTATACATTTCAAATGGCACACTCTTGGTTTTCTCATTTTTCCCTGGAAAGAATTGGTTCGCACCATGTGCTTTACCACGGTCAATATCATCACGATGACTATCTGCTTTCTCAAAATTTTCCTTCGGGGCGTGCAGATCCGATGCGATCATTCCATCAGGCATCATAGATACAGCAGAAGTCTCGCTCCTTATGATTTCGAAAACCCTTTGGCTGATCTGGCAAGATGAAGGCATATTACTGAATTAAAGTGAAACAACAATAGGGAAAACAGGAATAAAAAAGAAAACAGAGCAGCTGTAGAGAAACTCTTTGATTGAAGAGTTCACTTCAAATGGGTCATCATTCACCAGTAATAATAAAGAAAGAAGACAAAGTGACATTTTATGCACACTCTTCCAGTGCTTCAATAAGAGTATTGGGCATCCTTCTCGCAATGGGTAATAAGCATCAAGAACAGGTCGTTGAAACGAATGATGGATGGGCAGCGTAAGATAAAACGTGTTAAGTATATGCGCATCGGCCAGTAAAAATCATAGGACAACCGACCAAACCGGTGCGCCTCGTAACACAACAAAATAGTTACGATAACTTTGGTTAAATTTTCACTACACGACGCTGGGCTCAGAAAATTTATATTAAAAGAACAAAGAAAAGAAATATGGATCAACCAATGTAGATGAAGCATCAGCGTTCCACCAATTGAGGGAGACGTCAAAACACAATAAACAAAAATTCTTGACGAGGAATGAGATGGAAAAGGAACGGTACCAGTTTTGACGATCAATAAATTGAAAGGGACAAAAGAATCACAATATGGATGAGTGGAGTGAACTATTGAATTAAAAAGAACACAAATATCACATGATGTGCATACCTTGAAAGCATGTCGCGGTTTACATCCCATGAGCTGCAGAGTACTCTGGAGAACAGGTCGCGCGTACCTAAACGACTCCTTATCATTATCTTTCTTATCAACACCGTCCACCACCACAATGAACACTATTTTTCCCGCGTCAGCCATAACTGCACATTGATACGGCAAACGGCAGAACGAATCAGAAAAAGGATAGCGGTCATGCAAAGAATAATAGGAAAACCAAAATCAACAGTGAGCGAAAGACAAAGACTGACAAAAGAAAACGACATTTACGCTAAGTGGACCCGTAATAAACGGGTTTAAAAATAGATAAACCGGGGACAAATGCCAAGAGAAGAAAAGAGAGCAAGGAGAGACTTAACGGGAATGTGAAGTTTGGGACAAGGAGAAGAGGATTGAAGGAAAGAAAAGGGGAAAGAGAAGGTCTTAGAAAGCGGGAAGATGGGGCAACGTGAAAAGGCGAGGCTAGAGAATGTAGAGAGATCAAGATGTGGCGGGCATTGTGGATTCTGAGAAATCTGAGCGACTCGGTTGGGTTCCACGCATCCAAGAGAACAGTGCTCCACGAGTCGCTCTGGTTTGGAGGCTGCACCACCGCTTTCTGGCTCCAGAATCCAAATGACCGATTTGGCCTTGGCTTTCGGCACGATTTTCATCTTCAACCTCCGGGGCTCGCTCTCTCTTATAGCGGGAGAATCCGCTGGTGGGCCCTCCCTGCGCTTCGGGAATCAAGGCCTCGTAGATTCTGTAATTTTACTCTCAACAAGTGGGGCCCTGCCACGCGTTTCATTCTCTTACTCCCACCGCCATCATTCATCATCATTTGTAATTACGTCCCTTCCTCTCCTAAACATACTGATATTTTACCTCAAGTTTGGGCCAAAGATAATCAAACAGAATTTTTCTAAAAAAAATAAAATACTCCATTGGATCCCAAATATCATATCTAATTGATTTTTTTTAGAAAGATTAAAGAAAGATAATTTAATTATATCATATATTATATACTATTATAGGGTTATGGAACAAAATTGTTCTAAAAGTTTAGAAAAGTCAGTGATTTTTCCCTAGCCATTATCTAGATTAATTTTAATTGTTAATTGATCAAATAGTTTAATTGACAGTCCATATACCATTCATTTTAATTTAAGGTGCAAATTTGCTTTAGAAATTCTAAATATAATTTTACAAAAATTGAAAAAAATGAAATATGGACTTTGTGACAAACTTGCAAGTTAAAAAATAACATGAATAATATGTGGATTGTTAGCTAAATATATTTAGTCAATTAATTAAAATTAATTGAGATAATTGATAGGTGCAAAATTGCTGTGAAAAATTTTTATAGTAAAATTGATTGCCGAACAATTTTTGAAGGCAATTGAAAACTTCTAGAACAATTTTGTCCCTTAATCTTATATTATATATAAATTTATTAGTTAGATAAAATATTTTAAAGAAAAAAGATAAATTTAAATGCATTTAATCCCTTAATTTTATATTATATATAAATTTATCAATTAGACAAAATATTTTAAAGAAAAAAGATAAATTTAAATACATTTAAGTCATTTAATTGTATTATTTTAAGATTTTCTTTAAAAAAAATCAACTAAAACTTAAATATTTCTTAAGATTTCTTAGGACGGGATGTCGTATATTCAATCATAATTTTTTTTCACTCTAGACCTAATAAAAATTCAATCATAATCTTATTTGGCGATATCCATGCACCTTGAGCATATCAGTGTCAAGCTTGGAATCATATATAAAATATAAATAAACACCCAATGTTTGTTTTTTTTTTACAAGCATGGTATCTGAATGAAAACTTTGATGTGTTTAATGCTTCTTAATGAAAACTTTCATATGAATGTTTAAATTGAACAAATGTTTAAATTGAGAGAAATGAAGAGAAAATGAATTATAAGAGTTACAATTTTTTATAAATGATAAAAAAATTTATTATTTTTAAGAATATTCTCTTTCTAAATATAGGATTAAAGTATTTTGGCCCTTTATCTTTTTTTTTAACTTGTATGTGAACGTTAAGAGCACAAGACTCAAAAACTTAAACCACTATAGAGAACCCACTTAGGGGTGGAAACAGGCCAAATCAAACCGAGCTTTGTCCTTAACAGCCTTACGACAAAAAGGCCTGAGCCTGGCTTGTGGCCTATTAAAGGCCATTTTTCAAGTTTGAACCTGGTCTAAAAGCAGGTTAATAGACCTGTTTTTAAATTTTTATTTTTTTATTTTTTTTTTAAAATTCAATATCTTTTCTTATCTTTTATTTTTATTTTTGACCCATTTTATTTTATTACTTTTTATCTTGTCCCTTTTTATCATAATTATTTTATTTATTTATAATATATTTTTAATACTAATTTTTTGACTCTTATAAATCATAATTTAAATAAATTCTTGTCACACAACTAATTAGATATTAAAATCTCTTTATTTTATATTCTTCATTTAGGGTTAAGTCACCATGTGGTGTATGGATCTAAAGATTGAAGGAAGGAAAAAAAATGAAAATTGACGTTGATAGCTAGAAAATGTAATTATAATTTTATTCCTCTAATTTTTTTAAAAATATGGATTAACTTAACGGGTTTGATAAGATAAGTCTAACAGACCTATTGACCAGCATGGGTTTAGCCTTTTGATAAAACAGGCCTCAAAATAAGGCCTAGGCCTAGCCTTTTAGACTAACAGACCAGGCCATAGGTCCCTAATACACCGTTTAGTCTATTTCCACCTCTAAACCCACCCCATAAGATAGTCGTGGTTGTTATTTTTCCTTCTCGTCAAAATTGCCTTCAATGCTTGTGAGAACATTATTGTTGTTGGCCAATATAGTTCGGACTTCGGAGGCATTGGTGGTGAGAGTTGACACATATAATTCCCACGGCACCAGGGTGCATTTTCTTGATATATTAAAATATTTGTACGTTTAACTTTTATGAATTACACATCAGCTGAGCTTCTGGCAGGCAATCAGGCGAGCATTTTGTTCATATCAATTTGTCCGGAAAAATGAAAAGAAAATAAAACTTCAGTTGGAGAACTTTTGTGTAAGGAAAGGCCGTGGCAATGGTATGACATACAACATTGTTACTTTTAAGAGTCGTTCCTAATTTTTAATTTTCACACTGTAAAATATATTTTATTTAAGGGTTAAGGTTCAAAGTTGTTTTGGGAATTTTCATCTGCAGGTAATTTTGTCTTAGAAGTTTTAAAAAGAGAGTAATTTTGACCTTGGCCGTTATCACAATTAATTTTGACCGTTAGTTGATTAAATATTAAGTTGACAGTCCACACACTACTACAGATTTATTTATATTTTGTGGTTGTTTTTTGCATATATATTTTAACACCATATATATATGACAGTTGAACAACCGCCATATATTTAAAATATATATAACGGTTGTCAAAGTTCAACCGCCATATATGTTATTCGATATATGACGGTTTCTAGTGAAACCACTGTGATGTATTTCTT
>JBAGKO010000009.1:3458041-3473284 GCA_037177275.1 Acacia concinna
AAGGTTATGAAGTAGTTTTCCAAAAATCCCTAAAAGGACTCGCTAGAAGGATTTAGGAAAACGTTTACCAATGTTTTGAGTTAGGTTATAGATAACCTATAATGACCATAAGTACACTTGGAAATTAAAAGTTCCATCGGAAACGAAAGAAGAAATAAAAGCTTCAAAATTCACGAATTTCCGCACTTAGTAAAATACTAAAGGACGTTAAGTGACCTAAAGAAAGTCTAAGTTACGGTGTTACAAAGACTCTTGTTGAATTTGATGAAGATGATAAAAGGCTAGTGATGCTCAATAGCAAGGCAATACTCATGATTCAAAGTGCTCTCAGTCAAAAGGAGTACTTTAGATTTTGTAATCTAGCAACTACAAAAGAAATGTGGGAGGCTCTGGAGATTGCGCACGAAGGAACCTCAGGGATCAAGGAGAATAGAATAAACACCCTCACCACATAGTATGATCTATTCAGAATGAAGAATAGAGAAACTACTGCTGAGTTCAAATTTAAGATACACTCACATCATTAATCAATTAGGGCTCTTGGAAAGAAATACGAGCAAGGTGTTCAAGTGAGAAAAATCCTCAATATTCTCACGAGTGACTAGGAAGCCAAGGTAACCTCTATTGAAGAAGCCAAAGGAGAATCAATGACTTTAGTAGCTACACTATTTGGAAGTCTCTCAGAATATGAAGGAAAGATAAAATTCAAGAGAGAACTTTATGAGATGTCTAAAAAGAAGAAAAAGAGATTGGCTCTTGATGCTGTCAAAGAAAAGGAACCTGAAGAAGATGATGAAGATATTGAAGATGAAGAAATGGGGATGATCATAAAAAGATTCAAGAAGTTTTACTGAAAGGATCACAGAGCAAAAAGATATCACAAAGGTGGTTTCGACAATCAAATGCCTTTAAAAGACAATATTATATGCTTTGAGTGTGAACAACCAGGACATTTCAAGTCATAATGTCTTACTTTATAGAAAGACAAGGACAAAAAGAAGAATAAATTCATAAAGAAGAAAGCCTATGCATCTTCCATATGGGGAGATAGTTCATTTGAAGAAGAAAGTGAAGGAGAAGAAGCTACCAACAAATGCCTTATTGCTCAAGAAGAAACTGAGACAGGGGAGGCAACAAACTCTGAACCAACCTTTGATGAATTACAGAATGAATATAATGCTTTACATTCATAATTTATTAAAGTAGTTAAAGAATTAGTAAAGGCCAAGAAGGATGTCAAAAGTCTTGAGGATCAACTCAAAGTGGAGACTTCTTATCAATGTAAGAAGTGTCCAAAACTTGAGAAAGCCAATCATGATCTCACTCGATCTCTTGAAAAATTCACTCGAGACAGTGAAATGCTAAATATGATTTTGAAATCTCAAAAATGCACGAGTGATAAATCTGGTATTGGCTATGATCCAAGTCTTGACAATCAGAAAGGTAAGAAGAAAAAGGGAGTGAAACTATATTTAAACTATTTTCAACATTCCATACATTCTTCAAATCCTTTTGCCTATTGCTCTTTTCGAAATCGAAAGGGACATTCTACTACTTCTTGTTATCACAAGAAGAAGGGTCTTCTAAATAATAAATTATTTAAAGCCAATAAGGAATAGGCAATTGGTACTAATAAAAAAGGACTCATAAGAGTATGGGTACCTAAAACGTGATTGATTTTCAATGCAGATATGTTTTAAAGCCTCCAAAACAAACCAATGGTACATTGACAATGGATGTTCAAGACATATGAACAATGATAAAATGAAGTTTACAAATCTTAAACCTAAAGGAGCAAAGTAAGCTTTGGTGGACATCAATCGGGAAAAATTGCAGGAATTGGAGAAATAGGGAGACAAGATGGATGTCAAGTTGAGGATGTGTACTATGTTGAAGGACTTTGTCACAATCTTTTTAGTGTGAGCCAAAGCACTGATAAAGACAATTGGGTTATCTTTGATGCTGAAGAATGTCTTATTGTCAACAAAAAGGATCTTCATATCAATAAGGAAGATCTCAAAATCAGTTTACGGGCATTAAGGGATGGTAACTGTTATACTTTGGACCTAAATAATAAATTATCTAATGAATGCCTCCTAAATAATGAATGCCTCCTAAGTGACTTTGGATCTAAATATTAATATTAGTTATTTAATTTATCTAATAAATTAAATACTAAAAATAATATTAAATAATAACATTATTCACATATAATATTATTATACTAGAACAAATATATATATTTCGATTACCCTAGATAATATGTGCCGTATTTATTGAATCTTAGGTAGATCATAGATTCAATAAATCTGGACCTCGCATTGGGCTATTCTTGTGTGCGACCCTATAGGCCCATATGAAGTTGGCAATAGGCTATTCATCACACTAGCCCACAAGTCGTAAGCAGCCTCTAGCAAGACATTGTGACTACCCAAATCATATGAGAATCGTTAATACGATTCAACCTGTCATGCAACTATGTCACGTCCATTTTGTCAAGTGATATGTCGGTCAAGGATGAGGCAGGGAGAACGTCATCCTCCTATTCCTAATCATTACTTTCTCGATCCCTGAGTAGCCTGATCATAGAAACGGAAACTCCTTTCGATCTAGTATGGACATACATTTTCCAGACTCACTCATCGAGGGACTTAGTATTATCTCTCTACTAATGTGAGGGAAAAATCTCATCTTGATCATTCACATTCCTCTACATGAAAGACCTCTAAACCCAGTCATAGCCTTTATCATCACCCAGTCAAAGGTGACTTTTGATTAAGTTAAAACTTAGCGATTCTCATGTAGGAATCCATGATGATCTCATGTTAAAGGGCATTGTGAAGTGATTACATATGAGATAAGTTTATGACTTAATCCATGTAGCCTTCTCATAGCGGGTCGGTCCAGCATCTTGTACTCTTATAAGTGCCTAAGACTTTGACTCGTATCTCTATACTTTATCAAAGTCATACTGGTCTTATTTTATCTTTACTCCCGTACAGACAAACGACTAAGGACATTTAGGACAAACTTTATAATTTGTCCATGGATACAATTATCATAATAAATATGCAAATGTAATAATAATTAAAATTGGAGAAATTCATAAAACATCAAAATGTTCTAAGTACAATTATTGGCCACTAGAGCATAATATCTAACATCTTCTAAGCACATGATTTAGATCTTCCATTTCGCATCTGCAAAGGCTACAAACTTCCTCACTTACCATGTGTTTTTTTCCTTACAACATTAGTAAGAAGTTTGCCATGAAGAACCAGCCACAAGAAGGTGCAAACTCTCTGTGCTCCTGGCCAACTCTACGCCAGCTTCCAGTTACGATCATCATCATCCCATTCATCCTGCCGTAGCAACTCATACACAGAGTGAGTCATGAATTTCCCATTAATTGCTAGCCTCTATTTCTGTTTAGCTTGGAGATCTGAGGTATGTGGTACACTTTGGCATGTGATTTGAGTTTGAGTAACTATATCTTGGGGTAGAAGATTGTGGAATTCCTCACATTTCCATGTGCCATCTCTATTGATGAATTAAGTTATTTTCTTTTCTTTTTATAACGCTAGGATTTGGCCGTATGTAAGATTAATGAGTGGGCCTGCATCTCCTATCTAGTGGTCTGTCCAAAATTTTGTCTCTGAACTATTTCCAATATTCCAAATCAACCCCATTTCCAGATCTTCCCTCAAATTAGCGAGGCTTTTCCAAAGATAGGATGCATTATGGGCTTTCTTTATCCCCCCCTTAGTTTTTTTTTTGCCACCTATATTTGGCTTTTAGGATTTTTCCCCAGAAAAGGTCAATTTGTGTTCTGATCGCATGAACTAATTTTAACAACATAGCATCATTCTGACTTGACATGTGTTTAATTCCATAGCCTCCACATTGCTTCAGCTGGAAGACATTATCCATTTAATTAAATGAGCTTTCCTATGGTTATTTGTTGAACCCCATATAAAGTTACGTCTGAAAGCTTCAACTTTGTTGCATGTTGATGCAGGGGGCTTTGTGGATTGCATGGCATATAGAGTGATGACCGCAAGTACTGATTGAGAAGTGTTATATGTCCTACCAAGGATAATGTCGAAGCCTGTCACCCTGATAATTTTCTTTGGATCTGCTCCTCTAAATAGTGATATGTTTCCTAGGTTATTCGGTTGTGTAACGATGGTACACCTAGGTATTTACCTAGGTTCTCTTCAAGCCTAGGAAAGTCGAGATTGCGTATGCACATGTTTTGGACACATTTTTGGCATAGTAAATTCTGGTTTTGCCTTCACTTACTCTGTGTCCAGATGCCTGACAGAAGTCACTTCATATAATGCGAATTAAGCTCACTTGATGTGCATTGGTTGTGCTAAACAATATTTAAGTCATCTACAAAGAAGAGGTGTGACAAAGGTGGGCCCTTTCTTCCCAGGCAGATAGCTTTCCATGCTCTATTATCAGTTGCTTGCTTAATCGTCTGAGATAAGCATTACATGCACAGTACAAAGATATATGGGGAGAGGGGGTAGCCCTGTCTTATTCCTCACGTCAGAATATAGAAGATTTTCCATTCCACAATACTTGCATCGATACTGAAGTAATGCATTTCATGATGATCCTACAGAGAGATTGTGGAATTTTTGCATCTGCCAGTGTGTCTTCAATGAAATCCCACCAGAGCTAGTCAAATGCTTTCTTTAAATCCACCTTGATGGCCATCCACCCCGTTTTGCCTACTTTTTTCCTCATTGAATGTACTACTTCCTGAGCAATAATAACATTATCAGTGATACTCCTTCCTTTAATAAAGCTGGTTTAATGAGGAAGGACAAGAGTTGGCATGATGCTTTTCAATATGTTTGCTATCAACTTAGTCAAAATCTTGTAGATTGTTGTGCGGAGGCTGATTGGTCTGAACTCCTTCAAGATTTGAGGGCGTTCTGTTTTGGGAATCAGGTTGATTAGCTAGTTCCTATTTCTTCATGCTCCTCTACGTTTCCCATTCTTGTGTTGTTTTGTTTTTTTTAACTGTACCCTTCGCATGTTACTTTCTCCTGTTTTAATTATAAAGATCAGTTAACCTTTTTAGAGAGTCTTGATAGAATTAATTACACTAAGTTAAAACATTAAAATTTATCATTTTTCTTCAAACTATTTTATTTCACATATAAATTAATACATGATACAATAAAATACAATAAATGATATGATTAAATAACTTATTTTGTTTTCTTAACTTTTTCAAAAAAAGTCAACTGACCTTTATAATTAGGACTGGAGGGAGTATTGTAAGAATGTAGTACTACTAGTAATTTTATTGGTTTTATTTATGGGAAAATCCTAGAAAAATATTAGGAAAATCTGAAAATGAAAATTTACTGTGATGAAATTTGAAAATCCTACGCCAGAATGTTAGTAGAAATTTAGGATTTTTGAAATGTTTGAAAAAGACCAAACTCCCCTCAATTGATGGTTGGTAAGAAGAGAGGGCTCAAGTGTGGGTTGATAAAAATTGATAGTGAGAAATAAAAGAGTAGTGCAAAACAAAGGCAACAAATGAAGGTGACAATTAAGGTATGTGGATGTTGGTTTTGGTATATTTCTTGTCTTAAATCTTATTCTTCTCTAATATTTCTACATTGATGGATCAATGTGTTATCCTTTTGCAGGTGTGGTTTAAATTTTTTAGGTTTTGGTTGGGTGGGGTTTTAAGTGGAGATGGAGATAAGCATGTGGGAATAAACTAATGAGATAATCATACTTGTGTTATTTATTTAATCTTGTTTGGTTTAATGATTGTGAAAGATTGTTCATTTTTAGGCTGTTGGTGTCCAATGAAGGGTTTAATAATGATATATCTTGCGTGTGTATAAAGTATGGGAGGAATATTGTGGTTGGGGAAGGCAATTAACATATAAGATGAAGATTGCAAAACATGTTCTATTGTTAATACTCCCTTTGTTCTTATTTATAAGATTCTTTTAGATAATCTTAAGAAAATCCTAAAAAGGCCAATTACATTACTTAAAAATATCATATGTTGTGTTTTATTACATTATATAGTAGTTTATAAGCCAAACAACATAATTTGAAGAAAAACGACAAACTTTAATATCTTAAAGTAATGTAATTAACTTTTTCAGAATTTTCTTAGGATTCTCCAAAAGAGTCTTATAAATAAAAACGGAGGGAGTATTACATACAAAGGGTAGGGTGTTATTAATAGTAAAGATGGAGATGTGAAAACATGTTGTATTGTTGTTAATATTATATGCAAAGTGATGATATGGGAAGTGGCTTTAATTAATGAATATTGTTTCACAAACTTAGTGAATTGATATTGTGATTAGTTGATCTTTTTTTTTAGGTTGGCATATAAAATGACATGTAATGATCTTTAAAGAAATTATTTTGTTATTTCCATGTTGGAGGGAAATTTGTATGTAATAATGAAGGTGAAATTCAATATAATAGTTGTGTTGTGATAGTGAAATGCATAAAAGAGGGGACAACACTCATAAATTTATAAATGTAACATGTTTTCAAGTTACCCTTTTATATATAGTAGGACTTCCAATCTTTTAGGAGTTGGGTTGTTGTATACATAATATCAACCCACTCATAATTTTTTAGGAGATGCGTTGTTCCATATGTGTAATCTCTTTTTTAATTAATGCATTTGCAATGTCATATGTATTGTCTTGTTAATGACAAGGAAATATTATATGGTAATGATATCTTAATGTTCCCTTGTCATGTAATATGATGGAAATATGCAAAAAAGGCACTCACAATTTTTTGGTTTTAGGTTGTTGGGGAAAGTTGAATGTAATTAGGAAAATTGTTGTGTAACATTATCCTCTTGTTGTTAATGTACATACATTTATTGTTAATTTATAATGTTAGCACTAGAACTTGTTTTTTAAAGAGGCATTCACAATATTTTTTTTTCCATTGATTTTGTGAAATAGTAAATTGATATTGCTAATTCCTAATTTCATACTATTAAAATTTAGTGTAACCCATAGAACTTTTTTTTTAAAGAGATTCACAAAAGTTGTTTTTTTAATTGATATTGTGAACTAAGATATTATTTTGTGAAATAAAAAAACTAACGTTGTTAATTTCTAATTTTATGTTGTTAAAATTATAGTATAATTTCTTGAACTTTTCTTCTAAAGAGATTTGTAGAAGTTATTTTTTTAACTGATATTGTGAATTAAAATATTGATATTGCAAAATAGAATACTGATATTGTTAATTTATAATTTCATGTGGTTAAGATTAGGGTTGGGAATAGGTCAAGCAGCCTGTCAGGGGCTTGGGCCTGGCCTGAGCCTAGCCTAAAAAAAAAGAACAGGCTCAGTCTTTTTTTTGCCTATTTTATTAAAAAGGCTAGGCTCTCAAATAAGCTTTTTTGACCTATTAGGCCGGCTTGTTATTTAAAAAAAATTGTAAATCGTTATATGTTAGAACTGAAATTGTTATTTTTTTTGTTGTGAGATTAACTTATGATGTATCATTGATACAATTTGTTGTAATGTATTTTGGATTTAATTAGGTTTTATATAGTTTATTTTATATTTAGGCATAGTAATATTGTTGTTGAAATATCCTCTAATTTTCTAAAAAAAAAAAAAAAAAGAATCAGGCCTTTTAACAGGTCTAGGTCAGGTCAGGTTAAGCCTTAAAACAGGCCAGGCTCAGGCCATACTAACAGGCCTGTATCAGGCTATAGACATACTTGATACAGACCAGGTCGAGCCTGTTTAAGCCAAAGTCTAACCTGATATGGCTTATTCCCATTCTTAATTAAGACAGATAGGGATGTTGTTTTGGAAGAAGTCAAACAGGAGTATAGACGTATTGATCAGCAGCATATTACTATCTCATCATTGTCTATCGGTTTGTGTCGGCAATATAATGTCAAAAGTAGAGAGCCAAACATAAAAATGTATTGATGGTCAAAAAAAGACTTTTAGCAGCCACAAGCTAGGCAGAGCAAGGGGGAAGAAGGTGGGAAAATAATTATAAGCAAATCAAACAAGACGATTTGATTCATGACTCGTATAAAGAAGAAACTGATGAAGAGAGAGATTTAAACACTGTTGACCAGTAAATGCCCAAGGCAATCCATGTTTCTTTCCCACGGCCAAAGAGAGAGAAAAAAAAAAAAAGCACAAAACAACTCAAGCAGGAGTACAGTTGGAGAGCAACTCAATAACATTGCCCACGATTGTCTCTCACCGCGAAGCCTCCTCTTTGAAAAGCCAAGCAACACCGTCGGGGTTAAGGGTTTTGTCTCTATCGTCTCTAACCACCCAGAGCCGCGGATGCCCCTCTTCTTTGTCTCCTTCGTTTTTAGGGTTTCCAATGAACTATTGAGCTATGAAAATTTTCTCTGTCGGACCCATATATTCTCTTCAACCTTTTTAACTTTTAATTAGGGTAATTTAGTATACATTTGAGAAATCCTCAAACTTAAATTTTAAATTTAGGTTTGCGCAAATCAAAATAAACTCCTTTTAAATACTTACTTCAAAATCCGTAAAAATAATTTTTAAAAGCTAATCAAACCGGACACTTGGTACTTTTAATAGATTCTAAAAATCTCATATTTCTATTGATATTATGACTTAGAATTTTCACATTTTATCACACTAAATTGTTTTTAAAGATTTTCCTAACATTTTTTTGGGATTTTCCCTTTATTTACTGCCCCTTTTCATTTTCACTTAACACCCAATATATTCTCACCTGTAAGTCTGTAACAGAATCAGCACATACACGTCCATCACTCAATCATGACCCATTAATTATGTTGAAAGTGCTAAAACCTATGAGAAAAGAAGCATTTTTGTTGTTTGGGTTAAAAGAACCTTGGACGTACAATTATTGGTACAAAGTATAAAACCAAACAAAGAAAGAGCATTTTATCAAGATACAATAATACAATAAAGAAAGTTCAGAGCGTATAATATATATACATAAATATAGAGAAGAAAGGAAGGAGGGAAAATGGAAGGCTTAGGTTGATTGATTAAATGAAAATCTGATTCTGTGGAATCTATTCGGAGGCGGCTTTTTGTATTAAGCTAAGGAAGGACGTTGGTGGGTTGCCGTTGACACTTGACACCCAAAACTGCCAAAATCAAACCTCAAAAAGTTGCCATCTCTCCCAATTTGATTCCCTTGCCCACACACACACACTTTGTAAGCACTCGACTCCATCGACCACCATCTCCTTTAATCACATTTATATGTTCTAATGAAGAGGTAATTAAGTATCTCAACAGGCTCATTACATTTTAATTCATCACCCAATCAATGTCTTAAATGTAGACGAAGTGCATGTGCTGCATTATTATCATTATTAGAAGCAAAAGGATGAACATATATAAAAGAAAAAATGATGCTTAATTATATTATTTGAAGTGGGACAGTGAGGAGGCTAAGGAGAAGAGAATATATACTTTGCTAATGTTTGACGGTCATGAACATTGGCTTTTTTCTAAGACCATAGATCAGAGTAAAAGGAATCGTTGGTAGCGAAAAAGATATTATATTAACTAATAAATGGAGTATGATGGACGATGAAGAATATGTACATAATTATAAAACGAGATGTACTGTGTGGATCTACAAGCAACAAACACTTTTGTTTTGTTTGTGTACCAAAGCAGAGCCAAGCCATAGAGTGGAAGAACAAGGCATGCTTTTGTGCATGCGGGAATCCAATCAATTACGCATAAGAAGGCAAAATTGATCCATCAACAAACAACAAATTAAAATCGTACTACAATCTTCAACTTAATAGGGACCGGCCATCATCTCCAGAGTGCTTTTCCCTTTAGTTGCCACCCTCACTGATATCATATCGATGGCGACACAGACATGTACATGTGACCTTTCTACTATTTACATTCACGGGGTCCATATATGTACGTACAATTTCACCCACCAAATAAACCAGCTCGATCAAAAATTAAAATGATATGAACACTTTTTTCAATTAATTTGGTTTTGGCATATAGTATATGCTTATATATCAACTTCATATTAAACTTAACAAAAATAGAATGGCACTTGGATTCAATATAGCCCCTTATTGTACACCTTACTCATCATTTCAACGGTACGGTCCACCACCTTTATTTATTCCTTTGATTCCCTCACTGGACCTTTACCTTTCGAAAGCCGAAACATCTATTCACATTTCACACCTCTTCATAGATCATTAAAGATTTAAAGCTCTTCCGGCTTTCTTCTTTCAAGGCCGAAAGAAAATCTCTACCTCCATAGGCTCCACCTCCTTCTTAGCTTCTTTTTTTCCTTTTTCCATTTTCACCAAAAAAAAAAATGTACATTTCATTTTTTATTTTATATAAAATTTTAGGCTAGCCTATTAGTTTTATAAAACATCTTTTCAGTCCTTCAACCTCAAGAGTGTTTTTTTTAAGAAAACCTTAACGTTGTTAGTCTCAAATGATAATTTCTTTGTCATTTTAAAAATTAATAATATATTGTCAACATTTAATATTTCAATATCAACATTTCTTATTGATGAAACTAACAGTGTTCAGGGTAAAATCATTGAAAAAATAATTTATAAAATCAAGGGACCAAAATGGAACATTATGTAAAGTTAAATGACCAAATGTATAATTTGTATCTTTATTTTTTCAAATCAAATGAAAGGCCAGCCATTCACCTTTTTTTAATAAATTTTAGGGAGAATTTCAACGGAGGACCAATGACCTAAATTAATTTCAATTAAACCTAAAAATATTCTGAAATTTTACTGCAAGACCAAGGATCAAAATGAAAATAAGTTTTTCAAGTAAAAAGACAATAATGCCCTTTAACTCAGAACAAGTGAAATCTTGGTATGAACAAGTGTGCAGTTCTTTATGAACAAGTATAATCCTCCTACGAATAACACATTAATTTTTAGTTGTCAAAATTGCACATTTATTCATAGGATAATTGCATTTGTTCATGAAGAGTTGTATATTTATTCATAGGAGTATTCCATTTGTTCATGAAATAATGGCATTATTGTCTTTTTACTTAAAAAATTTATTTTTATTTTCATCTTTGGTCCTGCATTGAAATTTCATAAGGATTTGGAGTTTCATTGAAATTAATTTAGATAGTGGGCCTTCAATTGAACTTCTACCTAGAGTTTACCTTGTCACTTCTCTTATCCACAATAAACCAATATGAATCTTCTTTGAACTAGGGTCACATGGGGCTTTCGGCTTCCTACTCTAGGGAGAACTACAAAATCTAGACCATGTGGATTTGATTTGAACAGTCCGGATTTAATTTTTTTACTTTAATTTTTTTAAGAAAAATATTTAATTAAAATCTTTTAAAAATGATTTTTAATGTAAAACATCACTCCTAAAAATAAAATTTAAATCTGGACTATCGAAATTATGCAGCTCTTCCTATTGATCCAAAAAGATTCTTCTTGGCTTTGTTTCTGAAAAGAAGAGCGTTTTAGCTTTTGTGAATCATCCCTTGGAATTCTTTAGCCCAGATTTTGAGATTAATCTGACGCAAAGTACGGGGAAGATGCTTAAAAAGCAACCCTCCGAAGTTCAAAGCGAGAAATATTGAGTGCCCTTGCGCTCTTTCATGTTTTTTCCCCTTTGACCAGAAGGATCTGACCTCCATCCATGCTCAAGGGCTAGGAATGCAAATTGACAGGTGCCTTATTGTAATTCATCCATATCCGTGAAGAACACACAACAAAAACGTCATAAAGCTGGGCTGAGCAATATGGTCTGAATTAACTGTGGGTTGACCTACAGAGTCAATTTCCTGCAGCCTCCATGTCCACCTTTTCCGAGGAGAAGGGCTCCTCCTGGCTCCATCCATATATATCACCCCTCCCTGATATAATTGCCACTCTTAAATCTGCCTGTCCGTCATGCTGTTTGGAGTATAAGCAGAGAGTAGAGAATTCTTCACACCCATTAATAAATATGTCGTGACTTGCGACTTCTTGTATTTTAATAGTTCTAATTCATCTTCATTCATTTCAAGATTAATCTAAATATCTAAATAACGTGATCTTTGAGAAATGTTTACCTTATTATTTCACTCACATCACAAACTGAGAGATCTAAAACTATGGATTCATATTACAGCAAATACATCAGAATGTGCCAAGAAAAGAAATCAGAAAAGCCAACACCCGCTCTTTTCAATACTCTACACAAAACTGTTGTCCGCTACGTGACGAGCTTATATGGTAAGACCCTGCGGGGGAGCAGCAGCAGGTGCCTTGGGCTTAGGCTTCTCCACCACGATGGCCTGCGTCGTCAACACCATTCCTGCAACTGAAGCCGCATTCTGCAAAGCGCACCTCGTCACCTTAGCAGGGTCTATCACTCCAGCCTCCACCAAATTCTCATATCTATCTGTCATCGCGTTGTAACCAACCTCCCACTCTCCCCCCTTAATTTTCTCCACCACAACTTCACCTTCTATTCCCGAATTCTGAGCAATCAACGCTGCAGGTGATACCAGTGCCTGCATTTCAAAGGAATACCATAACTGCATCACTCCCTACCCCATGTGTAAAATTTCATAAATATCCTACAAATTATTGGCCCTCAGCCCTTGACCTTTCACCTTAAACTAACTTGTAATCTATCCACATTGTCTCTCATATTTAACCAATTTTTTCCAAACTACCCGTCAATACTCTCTTATCTATTTGTGGTTATTAAGACCGGGTGGTAATTTTGGAAGATTAAGTCATATTATAACAATTAACTAATTTAACTAATATACTTACTCCCTCCAAAATAAGTATCTCATAATTAGGATCGGGAGGAGTATTATTTTTCATGTTAAAAAGGCTATAACCATCCTATTTACATTTTTCTCAAGTAGATCATACAGTGGCCATAACCAGATTAACAAAAGAAGTGCAAACATGCTACCATCAAATAGGGACAAAGAAGGAGGCAATAGCATTCTTACCTTTTGCACAATATCTGCTCCGAGCCTCTCATCTGCATCTTCAAGCTTGTCCTTGATCGCTGGGACAACTGCAGAGAGATGAACTAATGCGGTGCCTCCACCAGGAACAATACCTTCTTCAATGGCAGCAAAAGTTGCATTCTTAGCATCCTCAATACGAAGCTTGCGGTCCTCAAGTTCAGTTTCTGTAGCAGCACCAACCTTAATGACAGCAACTCCACCAGACAATTTAGCAATCCTCTCAGCCAATTTCTCAGAGTCATAAACTGAATCTGTCTCAGCCAACTCCTTCTTTAATTGTGCAACCCTTGCCTGCAACTCATCTTTTGATGCAGCATCAGCTATAAGCGTAGTAGAGCCCTTGGTGATGGTCACTTTCCGAGCTAAGCCAAGTTGCTCAATTGAGGCATTCTCGACAAGCAGGCCCAAGTCATTGGCTTGGAACTCGGCACCTGATTGTTAATCCAAGGTAATCAGCCATAGCAAAACATCAAAGAGGAATTTAACAACATAAAAAATGCACTTGAAATACACACCCTCTGGTACAAGCCTAGAGGAGGAAACTTCATCCATTTAAAAAATTAACCAGGCAAAGGTATCATTTCATCATTAGACATAAGTACATAACAGAACAAAACTATCAAGCAATGTTAAAGTTTATTTAGCAACTACCCAAGTTATATAGAGTGATTCAGCTGACCAACCCTATGACCAGTGGACAAAAGTAATCCTAACAGTACCCTCCAGACATTCCCTATTCAAATGGTTCCAGAACCCATATGTTTCAGAATCAAATAAGCAGAACCTTGTATGAAACAAACGATCTAAATCTCAAAACAGATTAAACCCACATTTAACATATACATTTATTTTCATCAAAATCGCATTCATAATCAGCATGCATATTCAATACCAACCACACACTTAAAAAACACAAGTAAATAAATAAATTTCACAAACCTGTCAATATAGCAAGGTCCTGAAGGAGAGCCTTCCTCCGCTCACCAAATCCAGGAGCTTTGATGGCAGCAACGTTAAGGATACCTCGCAATTTATTCACAACAAGGGTAGCCAAAGCCTCACCAGTGACATCTTCAGCAATAATAAGCAAGGGAGCTCTCAATTGAGTGGTTTTCTCTAAAAGAGGAATTATGTCTTTTATTGCTGAAATCTTCTGATCTGTAATCAATACTCTTGCATTCTCAAATTCAACAGTTGATTTCTCAGGGTTTGTGACAAATTGTGGGGAGATATACCCACGATCAATCTGAAGATTACAAGGTAGAGAGCAAGATGATAATTAGATTGAAAATTGAATAAGTTGTTCCCCCGACATTATTGACCAGGCAATGAAAAAGGCAAACCTCTGTTCCTTCTTCAACTTCAACCGTTGTCTCAAATGAGGATGATGATTCAATGGACAAAACACCATCAGGTCCGACCTTATCAATTGCATCAGCAATCATTGAACCAATCAGCTCATCATTTCCAGCAGAAATAGTGGCAACGGCTGCAAAAGTACATAAAAAAAATTACCCTGATAATCCAGAAATCAGAACACAAGAAAGAAAATGACAAAACCTCCAGATGAATGACAGGATAATACCTTTGATATCATCTCGTCCTTTGACAGCCCTGGCCTTTTTCTCCAACTCCTCTACCAAACCCTGCACAGTTTTATCAATTCCTCTCTTAAGGGACACGGGATTAGCACCAGAGGTCACACTAAGAAGTCCCAGCTTAATTATTTCTCGGGCAAGAATTGATGCTGTTGTTGTCCCATCTCCAGCAGAGTCATTGGTTTTACTTGCAACCTTCATTGTTTCACAACATTAGAATGAAAACCTTGGCACACAACGAAGGAGGTTGGAAGCTCAAAGGAAAACAGAGATAACATACCTCTCTAATCAGAGCTGCACCTGCATTTTCCATGGCATCAGCCAGCTCTATAGCTCGGGCAATAGTAACTCCATCATTAACTACTCTAGGATTTCCAAACTCATCCAACACAACATTCCTCCCTATAAAATTTGTGACAAGGAAGATGCATTATTCCTCCTTTATAGTTGAACTGGCCAATAAATGTATAGATTCTATGTCACTGAGTAAAAACACATGCGTTTTAGCTCCAGTAAGGATCGCATGAAATGATGATGATGAATTTTTTTTTTTTTGTTTTTGTGTGTGTGTGTGTGTGTGTGGGGGCAAACACTGTAAAGTTCATTTTGTTGTTTAAAA
>JBAGKO010000009.1:3475673-3487878 GCA_037177275.1 Acacia concinna
GTTTTATGTATAGAGTTGGTCCAGGCTCTATCATTACAGCTGAAGCTTGGGGTGTGTTGTGGGGTCTGAAATTAGCTACTGACCAAGGACTTAAAGATCTTGTTGTTGAATGTGATTGTAGTGAGTTAGCTTATCTTCTCCAAAATCCAATCTCGTATTCTCATCCAGATTTTGGGATTCTAACAGAGATTAAAGCAATGATGTAGAGAGACTGGAATGTTGAGCTGTTACAATGTAGAAGAGAGGTGAATATAGTAGCAGATGCTCTTGTGAAGGAGGCATGGGAGATGGTTGTAGACTTGCTTGTGTTGATGGAACTGCCAGTGAGAATCCACTGTTTAGCTTTGAAGGATTATGAGAATGTAGTTGATGTAGATGGTTCAAATACTTAGTATTTGAGCATTTATCTTCCTTTCACTATCAAAAAATAAATAACATGGCATATAGAAGCTTCATGAAGGGCCTTGTTTAGAGGCAACCTAATTTCAACTTTTGAATGGTTTATGGATTTTACATCAGCCAAAAAAGCCCTTAGCTCAAATGAATCCAGCTGGGAAATCAGTTATGAAGGAGGTTCCAGCAATGCATACACACGCATGGTTTGGGCTCTTGGCAGAGGGTCGCACGAGAGAATTCCAGAACCATTTTCCATCGTCCCATTTCCACTCATCTTCATCATCCATCTCCACCACCGATTATTCTTCTTCTTCCATTTCACTCCATCGCCAGTTCACCACCACTGGTTCTGCAGAATTTTCTGTCACACCTCTGTTTCTGCTTCTGTGATGGCCGTTGGAGGACACTAGTGTGGAGGATCTGATCTCTCAGCCATGAGCAGCTGATTTTCACATCCAAAGGTGATGAAGATGATGGCCTAAGTTCTTAAGCTACCAAGGGGAGTGTTCTTTGTCTTAAATTCATCTTCCAACCCTCTAATGTATAGATTGTAATTCTAGGTTGCTAGCTCTTATGATTTGTATTATTAGATGGGGATTGTAACCGGTTAGTTGTAATCGGGAAGATGAAACTTATGTTAGATTGGTACTTTGGATTTGTAATGAAACTATAGCCCTTTCTTGGTTATTCGATTATAATTTTTACATTCTCTTAAATTCAATTGATTGCTAAGGTCTTAGGATTTAATTGAAAAAGAGAAGATCTTATAGATCTAGCATGGGCTAATCACTCAAGATATTTTTATTTAACTAACTGAGTCTAAGTTTAGATAAAATTGGAGGTTAGAAATATTGATCAACAAGGGTCCTTGTGATTAGTTAAAATAAGAATTCAATTCAAAAGTGGATAAGGAAGGCAAGTGGATTCATTCACCTAGGACAACTATCTTCTTGAATTTAGATACATTTATATTTTCATTTTGATCATTTGAAAATACAAAAAAAATAAGTAGAATTCTTAGTTGATTAGATAGATAAAACCTACACTTCAACCTCTTAATTAAATTGTTAATTTACACACTGAACTACTTAAGAACTAACACAGGCTCCTTGAGAGAAAAATGACTTAGCATTATACTATAGCTTAGAATTATTTATAGGAGTAGACAACTAAAAGCTCGCTCATCAATTTGGCGCCGTTCTCAATTACAGTCCTAGAGACAGAGCAAACAAAATTATATGTTTTCATAGATGAAAATGAATCAAGAGATGACATATTTTTAGAAAGTGACTTTTCTAGCGAGGGAGAGATTGACTACACTATATTTCAAGACACAAGAACAAGGGAGTATAGAATAAGCCAAATATCCTCATTGCTTCTGATAATCTTTTGTTACCTCACCATTATTATCTAACCCTTTCTCTAATTGCTCTCTGTCAAGCTCCTCTTCTTCTGACCAACCTGATGATGACCTTAAAGCTTCCTCCGATAGAGATGACTTTCGATTATTTATGGAAGATAAAGAAGAAGAAGAAGATAGGGTAATGAGGAATAGGAAAAAGTGAAGCAGATGAGGAGGTAGTTGTGACGTATGTGTTTGGCTTTCTTAACTTCAAAGTATACGAGCAACTACATGGTTTTGATTTATATGCTCTTTTTTATAAGCTTAACTTCCAAGATGTGTTTAATCTCACTCATTATTTTCGTGTGTTTATTTTCCATTTCCTTTTCAGTATTGATTGTTTTTGAAAGGTGTATTTAGGAGACTGTTGCTTCTAGTTGGTTGCATCTCAATGATAAAAGGTAATCTAGTATTAGTGTGCCGCCCTATTTTGTTTTAGTTTCCTATATTCTTAACATTTGAGTGTTAGATATTTTATTAAATATGATAATATTATATTTTGATATTTATTCAGATTATATGTTAGATAATTGATCATATAATGATATTCTAGATATTGCTAATTAATTGCTTTGATCAATTAAGAATATGAATAATATCTTATTACTTTTAAACATGATCTATTTAATATATTTTAGATTAAATATCTCCCGATTGTGTCCCGCGTGAGATTTGGATAGAGATTTGGTTTAGGGTTACCTTCCTGATTGGTAAAGCTGTTACAAGCCTTGATGGGAGGTTATAAATGGCCTAGGTCGGGTCTTAGAATAGTATCATAGAAATATGTACTTGCTCCCCTGAGGTTCCCTGACGGGTGACGACAATTAACAGTCCATCATTGTGCCACAATCTTCCCGTTAGAAGAATCCTCATCTCATTCTAATTTAGATTATTGTTTATATTTTCTCTTATTTCAGATAATGAGATGGGTTGTTTTGACTAACTATGGCCGAAGGTATTTCACATCAAGTCTTCCGCTACTACTCTTGTAGAATTCACATATGGTATTTATATATTCTTAATTGGATTAATCCAACACCTTAACCTTAGTGTGTCATCTTCATGGGACGACCTTTGTCTCCCTGTATTTGCCTATTTGGTGTTCCCTTTATAAGTACTTTTTCATTATCTCCCCACAGGATATTGATTCCTTGTGAGAGTGCGATCTTTATAATTTCATAACCTGGCGCTTTCATTGACCTTATTTTCGTGGAATGCATACCCGTTTCTAGTTGGACGGGACACACGCCTTGTTTCAATTGGCTAGAATATCATGTTGATATTTTTGTTTCAAAATCGAGCTAATTTTCCAGTTTACAATTTTTTCTCTTTCTTCACTCCACTACTTGTTCAATGATATCGGTGCCGATGCTAAAATTTTAATGTAGGTCAGGCTACATAACATTCTTATGCGGCAGACAATCCCTTTTTTCCTTTTTTGATGCGGCCGGAAACCATGTATCCACGACAACAATAATCATCGGGCTTGTTTGTTTTGACTTATTTTCGTCAAATAAGATTTTATGTACAAAGTATAAGAAAGATCCATCTCACATACTTACTTCGTACTCCACAAATAAAATTTTATTACTCTTAAATAAGTTATTCCTAACAAGCTTACAAAACTCAAGGTTTAAACTTTAAACCGTGAAAACTGATTAAGGTATAAGAAGTAGACACTAATTCTTTATTTGTCTTCTACCCCTTCCATCTCCACTATATTAAAATTATAAGTATTTCTGCAGCCATCTTATTAATTATGGTTCAGTAATAAATTTACTTTGGAAGTGTAGGTCCAGGAATAATGTTGCCTTGGAAGTTTTTTAGGTCTCAATCTTACCTTAGAAGTTTAAAAATGTAGCAATTTCGCCCCTTCTTTAAACTAAGGTTAAGTTTGACTTTGACAGTTGACTTTGACTTTTTTTTTGTTTCATTTTTATAGCTTACGTGGATGATGATTCAGTTAAGGTTTTAGTCCAAGTGGCAGTGGTTAAAAATAAAAAAAATAAAAACAATCCATATATACCCACTGATATTCATTTATTATCTATAAATCACTCTAATGTGACATTTCTCTCTATCCACCCTCAAATACGTTAAGCATTTTTTTTATTTCTTTAAAATAATAAATTAATATATGTGGATAGATGTAGATTTTTTTATATTTTCTTTTTATCCACTACAACCTGGAATAAAATTTTAGCTGAGTCATAGTCTATATAAAAATTAAAAATTGAAAAAAAAAGTTAAACTTAACAATCAATACATATTTTTTCCTCACTTTTAAAATAAAACAATTAAACTTAATGGTTAAAGTGAGGCAAAAATACATATTGACCTTTAAGTTTAACTTTTTTATTTTTAACCCAAGTTGCAGTTAAAAAGAAAAAAAAAATCAATATCTATACATAGATATTAATTTGTTATTTTAAAGAAATAAAAAAATGCGCTTGAGGCCAGACATAGAGAACTATTATATCAAAGTGATTTATAAATAAAAAATGAATATAAGTGGCTAGATGTGAATTGTTTTTATTTTTTTATTTTTAATACTCTACAAGGGTCAGCCCAGTAGAGTCTTGTGCAAGGCCTACCCCTTTTAATTTTTTTAATACTTTGCATAATTTATTTTAAGCCAAAACTCTAACCTAGTAGGTTATTACCCAACAAGACAATATTGAACACATACATTGACACACACCCACACCACACATGACACATGGTCACACACTCACACGGACTGACAATATGAGTGACGACAAATACCAAAGTGACTAGACACACACCACACTGTAAGCTTGTGAGTTGCAATCAGAACTCTAGGAGTCATAGTGGAGAAGAGGAAAATGATAGTCATCATTATATTGCTTGGTGACAGTATTTTTTTGTATGTGTTATTTATATTCGTAGTCTATTGACACATGATAATAATATACTTTAAATTATGTCGTTTGTTTGTTGCATACTACATAAATTTGGACTTCATGTTGAAATACTTTATGTGTTAAATTAGAATTTTAATTATTGTAAAATTAGAATTTTAATTACTGTAATTTACTAATTTTGTTTCTTTAAAAAATATTAAAAAAATATTTAAAATGCTTTCGCCCTGACCTTATCACTCTCAGGCTGAACTTTAAAAAATAAGTATTTTTTTAAAATCGGATTTCAAAGGGTTAACCCTTTTAAAGCCTTGACCTTTAAAGAGTGTCTGGCCTCATTCCCAATGCTACTTAAGATACCACCATGGTTTCTCACTTCCCAATCAGCGTTACAGGATGACAAAGGGGGAAAGGAACAACCACTAATGAATTGGAACTCGGGTAATATAATGACATATCCTCACATTCTTTCCTTTAAAATCAATTTAAAGATAAAGAAGTGATATAATAAGCGAGCTTATACATTGCCCCGTTGCTGGTTTTGGACATCCATCACAATTGAGGCCCCAAAACAAAAAACCATCACCAGTAACAATGAGTTCATAGGAAATCAGTTTGAACGGGATTCTCTCTGACCTTCCAGCTTCGGCGAACCCAACTGCTGAATCCATTAAAACCAAAATAACGGCGAGTTGCAGAGAGGCGGCAACAAGAAGGAGCTTGGTCACTCCAAAGTTGACAGGCGAGACCGTCGTGTCCGTTTGTCGAAGTTGTGCGCCGCTCGATCCTTCCTGTGAGCTGGGAAAAAAGAGGCACGGACATGCCATTCAGTGGTTCTTACGCCAGGAGGAGCCGTCCATTAACGCAGCCACACACACCACGACTGCTTCATCGGACTTGGTCACTGCTGAACCACCCAGCGAGGGCAAAGCTGTTGGGGGAGGGGCAGATTTCGTGGCGGGAGGTGAAGAGCAAGCTCTGTCACCAGTGGAGTTAGATTTCTGGACAGGCTTAGACACGGAGCTTTATCGAGTGTGGTGGGATACAATCAAGGTGATGTGATTTTGAGCTGAATATTAGGATTCGTTCATCAGTCACTCACACATCAGTCTTTTCATTCCTTTGTTTTTGGAGATGGTTGAGTTAGGGCGCGTAGGGATCAAGTAAATTGAGAGAAAGGAATGGAAACTAAATGGAGGAAAAATATTATTTCAATGTGTATGATAACTACTTACTCTAGTAAAAAATCACTTGATTTTAGATAAAAAAATATTATTTAAATGTGTGTGTATATATATATATATATGTTAAAATAGTCTTTTTATTAAAGTGAACGAGTCACACGTACATTTAATCCTCCCTTGTCTTGATCCAAACGTGCCTAGTCGTTGAGGTTACAGAGACAGGTTGGTTATTTATATTAAAATGGTCATGGAGTTGGATGCAAGCAAAAAAAATAAACTTTCTGTATGACTATGAGCATCGAGTCTCTTTCACCAAAAGTAGCAGAGCACGACCTGCCACTCTCCTGCTTGCAACGTGGGAGGGGTGAAAAGGCTAGGGTTGACCTAAAACATTTAATTATAAATTGTGTTTTTGCAATATTAAAATGACAAAGTATATATGAATACTGGAGTTTAAAATGTGAAATATGCATATCAAGACAAGAAGTTCAAACAATTCTTTTTTAAAAAAAAATTGTGAACACGAGGATCAGTTTAAAGGTTTCTTTGAAATTGAAAACTCAAGATTAACGCCTTAAATTAAAACAAATTCTTTGTGATGCCGTATGGCGTATGAGTACAGTGGCATCGGTTCCTGTGGCAGTGGCTTGAAGTTCGAACTCATCCCTTCTAATAAAAAATTTGGTGTGTGTATGATGAAATAATGGGTGATTAGTGCGGCTTAATGGATGGAAGATGAAGTTTGGAAGTTACACGGGCATTCTAGGTATTTCATAAGGCCATTCCATTGATAACGACCCTTAAGCCTTAACGTCATCTCAATTCTCAAAACCACATGCATCAAACTACGAGATTCAACGTTACGTTGCGCATGTACTTCAGAAGATGTTTTAGTTTAGATATCAAAACAATCTAGCACGCATTAAAATTGGTCATTAAGAGGGTAGATAGCGATCTAGTAACCCCGCCAGCGTCAGTGTAATTTGCCCCAAAGTGCATGAAGCGCAAAGGAATTAGGGATGCACATTGGATTGCAGTAAATTGGAGGGCAAGGCAATTACTGAGTAAGCCAACGGCAACAGGCAGAAGCGTGCGACCTTGACAGCACGGAGAAGAAATGGAAAACAACTCACATATCAGCAGCTTGCGCACCTGCAAACATCTACACTCGGTCGGTTATCAACTTCCCAAACCCAACAACATTTAATTTGCAATACCCATGACACTGAATAAATAATTCACATAAATTGGTGAGAATTTTCAATTCGAAGGACATAGAAAAATTTTATTAATTCCTCCAAGTTCACAAGGCACTAAAAGCAAACCTAATAGGCGTTCATTATCAAAGTTTTCATACTGTTTCTTTTCCTCCTCCAGTAGTTTTTGCTTGTTCATTTTCATTTTTAAAATATTGTCCTTAGCTGATACGATTTGTTTTCCCACTTGATCATTTTGATATATGAATTACATCTTATTACGACAAAAGTGATCATGTTAAACAGCAAATGGAGTGCATGGAAGAACAATGGTTGAAAGGATACATACATGCTCACCAACCTCCTTCAGGATATATTGAATTGTAGTGTACCTCAGCCCAGAAGCTCAGACAAATTACTGCACAATGCTCAAAATAATAAACAACTAACACAAGACACCACCCTTGAGGCAACGTAGGTCCCTTTTATTACTTCTAAGCGCCGGGGGGGTGGAGAAGGGAATTAATTAGTGGTGCCAAAATTAAGAGCTTAGTCAACCTGTAATTACAAGATTCTTACTTGAAACGTAGGGCTATGTCTAAGTTTCATTGCAGGTTACAACAAAGAAATATGCTCTCTATTTCAAAGGCATAAAGATATAGTACTAATCGATTGTACACAATTAATAAAATGTCATTGGGAGTCCATTAAAGAAGGAGCATAACTATACCTCGTTTGGATCTTTCAAATTTAGGAAGAATTTCAATGCAGCAAGTGTCCTTGAATGATGTTATGACAAATATTTTTACTCCATACTGCAACAGATGCTAAGAGAAATTAGAGAACGTAGTGAACATTTCAAGACAACTACCATACTGCAAAATAAGGTGGTCCGAGTAGATCGTTTCAGTTCAAATTCTAATAAACCTACGTTAACATTAAACAAGATATACTAACAGTATTTATGATATGAAATAACCAGCCAAAAGTTGTAAAAGAATGATAAGGACCATGCATCATAATCCTAAAAGATTTATAGACAAGATACTGAAACATACGGTATCTGCGGCAGCCTGCAAAGTAACATGATCTCCCCATTCACCATTCCTGATCTCGTCAGCAAGATAAACAAAGTTAGGAACAATTATTTCAAGAAAGAAACTGATAAAAATGAGCAAGGATGAGTAGACGTACTTGGACATCTTCTCTATATAGTCTCCATAAGCCATGGGAACATATCCCTCATACATCTCCGGATATGACTTCAACTGATCCATGAATATATAATCCCATTAGAATTTTCAATGACAAGATTAACTTCACAGCAACTATTGTTGTGAATTCATACCGATCCCTCATATGAACAATAATACAAAGCTATAATGAAATCGATGCAAACCTGATTCACAATTTGTTCTCGCATGAATTTATGGTGCTCAGAAGTTTGGTAAATTTGATCTGATAGTGCACGAAACTGAAAGGAAAAAAATCTCACGTGACATCAATGGGACTACATAACACAGAGATCACTATGTAATTATGAAGTTTAAAGTAGTGTGTAAATGTATCACGATGCAAGAACTATTAACATCATGCGTGGTTGATTCAATTGTCATGACAAGAGAAAGCATAAAACGCAAGCATTTTGTTGTTATAGTGTGATTTGGCATGACTTGTAGACCATCTAATTAATGAAAGTATCTAATTTCTGAAAAAATAGCAAGCTAAACATCATTCAAGGAGATGGAAATGCTATGAAAGAAAAGAGCAAACCTGACAGTTTCCATCTCCTTCAACTTTAGACTCAACCAACTCGTACATCTGCAGTCTATGAATGAGAAAAACATTCTCAGCATTTTTGGTCAAGCAATGTAACAAATTTCAGCAAGATAGTAATCATGGATATGTAGAAAGTTCCACACAGAAATTAGAAAGAAAAAGGTGGAAAGAAATTACCATCAACCGTGCAAACTAATAAGCAATACCTGCCCAGTAGCCTTTGATGATCTAACGTTGCTTCATCAACTGAAGGTATTTCTCCATTGGTTCTAGGAACATGCTGCATGGAGGATTAAAAATGTAGGAGGATATGGTAGAAGAGTAGGAAAACATATCATTTATCCAACACAAAACAGAAGAAGCGAGAATCAAGACTGAACTAGCAATCAATGACAGTAGAAAATGTTAGCCAAAGAGCATTATGAAATTGACAGAAGGCAGCCTATATCCAGATACAAAAAATCTAAAGCTTTGGCGATTAGCACCGTTATAATATATGAACATATCAAAATTGTCATTTGTCACCCAGACATTTGATGAGATGTCAGATAATGAAGGCGTAAATAAAAAACAAACGTAAAGCTTTCCCCAGAAATGCATCAATGGAACTTGAGAAGCAAAACTTACTGGAATTGGTATCATCTGATTCAATCGTTTCCCCACTTCTCCATCAGCACATTCATCCATCTGATCCAATGAATACTGCCATTCGTCTCCACAATATGAATTCTTTTCTGAGCTAGAAAATGAACAAGAAGGTCCCTCATCATCCCCCTCCTCTTGATCACTCTCCTGTCCTACAAATTTTGCATAAACTAAATACAAAACAACAGAGTAATGCAGAAAACTTAGCAGCTTAAGAAGACATCAAATAAGGAAATATTCAACATACCGGGTTCATAGTTATCCATAGGATGGCTACGCCAGTCTTGTGAGAAAGTAGATAGCTGTATGTTTTCCTCCCATTGATCTGGAGGTGAGGAAGTTTCTGCAACTGCGAGTTGTGACAGTTGTTGTTCAAGAGCATGTGCCATTAGCTCATCATTTTCTATGTTCCTAAATTCATTGTCGTAGTTGTCTTCATTAAAATAATGCCCATGATAGCAACTAACATTTTCCAGAGTAACAGCACCACAATAACCACAGGTAGAATATGGGCCTGCATCAAAAAGCTGCAGGCCCCATTGCACCACATCAGGATCATGCTCATACGAAATCATCCCTCCAATAATAGCGTCCTAACTCGGAAGAAATTTGCCGGAAGCAACCATATTTAAAACCAACGAAATGTTGGTTCTCGGAGCTCGGTCAATTTTACAATACTTGGGTAAAGAAAGAAACTCGCTTCATATAGTCATTTCAACAGCCCGTATTCCTGCAGAACAATAATAAACAGAATTATTTCATGTATTAAAGAACAAAGATACGCCGAGAATAAGAAACTCAGACGCGAGTCTAACTTCTAATGCGTTAAGTAAAATCATTTTAGCCCTCTTGAAATCCTCGTTCACAGAGTTAGAATCTGTCAAAATGAACTTTAATTCCAATTGGAGAGGTTCTGCGTGAACTCATTTTTTGGACCAAAGAAAAATGAAAGATTCATTGATGGGCAAAATATCCAAATTGTACTAAGTTTGGGCATGATATGGCACTAGACAACAGCGAATGAGAAGTTAGAATCGTAACCAGAGAGTAATTTTAGACCCGCAAAACATCTCCCTTGATAGATGGCCATGCCATCCACGTAATCTTTTACATAGATAAAAGAGTATACGAGTATGCTCTTGGCTTTATAACAATATATCAAGGAAACTGAATTTTGTTGACTGCAAAAAAGATGAGCTAAGAATTTTATACAATCAAAATAGCACTCTAACACTGGTAGCGACAAGGTAAGAGCTCGAAGTAGAAACCAGAAAAAGCTGGAGTTTTATGAAACAAGAGATGAAAATCCGATATAATTTGCCGCAAGCAGCGGCAAGAGTTCCTTCAAACACGCAGGATATTAAGGCGCAACTAGAAAAGAACAACGAAAAAATGATCGGACAAACGAGAAACGGAAATGAGGAGGAGCAGCAGCGTTTCTAGCAGGCGTTTAATGGAGATGCAGAGTGCTAGGTAGCAGAGATTCTTGGAATTTCCGATACCTCACAGAATAGCATTTGTTCCATTATTCGTAGGGATTTAGGAGACAAGCAGCGCATCTTGTAGTTAAAAATAGTTGATCAAACTGGAAGCAAAGAACAAATGAGAAGGAATGGAAAAGAGAAAAAGAAATGAGGGGGAGGGATGCGAAGCGTCCTACACATTTGGATCAAATCAAAGAATATGCAGATGATGTTGCATTCGTCCAGACAAGAAGATGAAACAAAGTGCGATCTGAAAAGAGCCATAAATGAAAGCCGATTGAATTGCACAGTACAAGTAATGATAAGATTAAGATATTTATGATTCGGAGAAGGAGAAGGAGAGGAAATTTATGATTCTAAATTCTGAAATTGTAAATCCTTGCTCTTGTTGGTCTTGCTTGGAATTTCTAGATCGGAGCGAAGAGAAGTGTGACCTGGTGTGAAGAGAAAGGTACGAAAATGGCGAAGGATTTTCAGAGACGAAGTTTTACGAACGGAGAAAAAAACGAAAAAAGAAATCATGTAATAAGGGTATTTTTAGAATATTAGGTCATATAAACTAATCTAACTAACCTAACTACTATCCTTAATTCTTTCAAAAAAGTCAAAGAGGTCTTATAAATAGGACCGGAGGGAGCAATAAAGTCAAGAAAAAGCAGTAGACACCGGATAACCCAAAGGGCACTATAAGGAAAATAAATAAATATATTAAAAAATTTAAGAAAAGTCACATTATTTATAAGTTATAAATGGTATGACATGAGTATACATCCTAGTTTGTTAAAATGAATTTAATAGATCGACTTTTCCCTTTAATTAGTCCATATCAAAATGGATTGAGCTATCTTTCCAAAAAGGTAGAATATACCTTTGTTTTAGTATAGTGGTCAATGCATAAATATTAAGGGAGAAAATAATTTTTAGAAAATAGTACATATGCATTAAGAGCCCATTTGGACGCGGCTTATGATAAATGACTTATTTTTTTTAATAGGCTTATGATAAATAGTGTCAGAAAAATAAGTGACTTATCGGAAGTTGTTATGTTTGAATGTGACTTTACAGAAGTAACTTTTTTTTATGAAACATGTTTGGATGATAAGTAGAAAAGTAACTTATGATTAAATTTGTAAAAGAATTTTTTTTATTTAAAAATAAGTAAAAGATGTGTAACATCTCAAATTTTTATTTATCGGATTCCCTAAGTATATGAAAATATAAGGGGAATAAAATGGTC
>JBAGKO010000009.1:3487978-3499403 GCA_037177275.1 Acacia concinna
CATTCATTTGTTGCTCAGCATCAGGTTCAGGTTCAATGTCTGAAATAAAATTATTAACCAATTTTAAGCATAGATACGCACACATTTTTTCAACAAATCAAACGGAAAAAGACAGAAACTCAAAACAAAAGTTAAAACTAAAAGCTACTACCAAGATACGTCTTTCAGAGATGAAACCGGATATATAGTAAAGCATATTAATCCATTACCTGTTTGGGATTCACCGCTCCCTTCATCATTTAAATCGAAGCTTAATGGCATATTGATTCTCAACGGCAGCTACGGATCTACATAAAAAAAGATTATTAAGATGAGCTGGTGCGACACCTGTTTGGGAGGAGCAGCGTTTCTATCAAGCGTTTAATGGAGATGCAGAGTGCTAGGTAACAAAGATTCTTGGAATTTCCGATACCTCACAGAATAGCATTTGTTCCATTATTCGTAGGGATTCAGGAGACAAGCAGCGCATCTCGTAGTTAAAAATAGTTGATCAAACTGGAAGCAAAGAACAAATGAGAAGGAATGGAAAAGAGAAAAAAGAAATGAGGGGAAGGGACGCGAAGTGTCCTACACATTTGGATCAAATCGAAGAATATGCAGATGATGTTGCATTCGTCCAGACAAGAAAACGAAACAAAGTGCGATCCGAAAAGAGCCATAAATGAAAGCCGATTGAATTGCACAGTACAAGTAATGATAAGATTAAGATATTTATAATTAAAAGAGTGAAAATGGGGCGCGGGGAAAAGGGCGGGTAAGACGCCTGAGAATGAGAAGGAGAGGAAATGGGGAGGAAGTATCTTTTCAGGGGAAGGGATTCAGAAAAGGCCAAGATGGTAAAGGGACAAATATCACGAGGTTTGTTCAGTGTTTCAGAAAGCGAATCTTTGAAGGGCGAAGAATGTGACTGATGACGCCAGAGACAGTTTCTTCTTCCTTTTCCCTTTAAAAATAATAATGGGAAAGGGTCATTAATACTATAAACTTTTTTTTTAAAAGGCGTCATGTACCATAAATATTTTTTAGGGATAAAAATGTATGTAATTTTTTCTTTTAGGAATATTTGACATCATAAATTCTTAAAAAGAGGATAAATTTAATAATTCATGCCACTGCCGTTGACCCAATTAGAGTGTAAATGGCAAATTTAACAATAAATTTTGTTTGTAGGGGTGTCTAACACCATAAACTTTTTTTAAAAAAAGGTAAATTTAACATTCTGTCCATTGAACCCTCTGTCTTCTTAAAACTAAACCTAATTCTCTGCTGTTCCCTTACCTCTCTCATCATGTTTCACCACCTCCCGTCGTCAACCTTAAGATTTCCACAAGGTAAGTCGTTTTCCCGCTCTATGCTGCTGCCATTTTGCCTACTTGTTGTCGCCCAATTTCCTATATTTTCTGATATGGCCTGAGCTATCTTCAGCAAAGTTCTTCAATCCAGTAAGTGTATGAGAAGCTCATTCTCTAAATCACTTAATTTTGTTTATTAACAGTGAATTAATGTATTTTAAAATAATGGTTTCACTCTTGTTTCAAATTTTGGCACTGCATCAAAAAATCTCCCATTGTAAATCTATATTTTATAAACATTGCACAGGAGGTGTAACAGATAAAGCTGGTTCTCTGGCAACTTTTGGTGGGGAAAAAGAAGAAGCAGTACAAATGATAGACCCAATAACCAATAAATCTTTAGGCTGATGGCAAGAAGTAATAGAACATGATGAGAGAAGTGGGGAGTAGTAGAGAGCCAAGTTTGACTCCAAGAAGACAGGAGATTCAATGAACGGATTATTAAATTTTCCCCTTTTTAAAAGTTTATGATGCCATGCACCCTACAAGAAAAGTTTATTGTTGAATTTGCCCCTTTTTGAAGAGTTTATGGTGTCATCTGCTCTTAATAGAAAAGTTTATTGTTAAATTTTCACCTTACCTTTAACGGGGTTAACGGCTCAACGGTACGAATTGTTAAATTTGCCTCCCTTTTAAAAGCTTATAATGTCAAACGCCCCTACGAAAAAAGTTTATGTACATTTTTAAGTTTATTGTACCAGGCGCCTCTTGAAAGAAAGTTTATAGTGTTGAGACTTAGTGCCCCTTTGCCCAATAATAATAAGGGAGAATGATTAAAAAAAACCATTTAATTTTAAAATTTTAAATAAATAATTGTTTATAAAATTGGATTGTTAATTTTTATATAATTTTAGTTAAAATGTTAAATTTATTATTTTTATAGATAGTATGACTGATTTAGAATTTTAAAATTCACACTAATATTTATATATTATTCTCCTTAATAATAATGGCTATGTATGGGTTTTCCTTTTTTATTTAAGCCTGACTTCCATTGTTTGCCATTAAAATACTCATCAGTGGACAGTGGCGGGGTAGCGCCGCAGTGGACAGTGGGGGCGGACCTGACTTTTTGGCCTCACTCTAAACTTTGAATTTGATGGATTGAAATCACAAAAATATCTTGTAAAAATTAGAATAAATCCATACAGTTATTTTTGCCCTTAAAAAAGATATTTGATGTGGAGTAAAGTTCTGAAAAATTCACATATCTATTTTTTCACCTTAGTTACATAAAAAAATATGTTTAGAATGATTCCTCTTTGATAATCATAATGTTCTTGTGTATTGCTAAGATGTTTTGTTGGCCCACATAATTTGGACATACTGTCATGGAGGTGCTAAATAGGAGCAGATTTAACAAATCTAGCGATTTATTTGTTATTGAGGGGAGGTGGGAGAGAAATTTTTATATGAATCCGGTTTGTCATGTTATTTTTAGTCTAACGAATTAAAATATAACACTTTAGTAAATATTAATCTTAATTGGTTGTTTGTCATTTTCATATTATTATTTTTTTCAAAATAAATGAATATATTAATTAAGATTTCACAAGTAATAAAAATATAAATTTTATGAAATCTTTTAATTTAATTAATATGTCAATTAATATTTAAAGGTTACTAAATCAGGTGAGTTGTTATGTTTTAATTAAATAAAATACAAATAATGTAACAAACCAAATTTATATAAGAATTTTTCGGAGGTGGGGCCACTGATTTATAGGTAGGGGTGTGTGTGTCAGAATTTTGTTAAAAGGTCTTGGATTTTTCCCCCAAGGGGGTCCAATATATTCTATGTTCCGCTGTTGCTACTGTACTATGCCAAAATTTGAGATTGGTTGCAATTAAGATGTAAGCAGGGATGAGGTGTGCATTGAATTAAAGGGGCCTTGCACCTTTTTGGCTCAAATCTCCGCCTTATGTTTTCAGTGGTTAATCTTTGGGGGAGATCAGTGTGTTGTGTTGTGTTTGCGTATGAATGCATAACTTGACTGTGAAACTATGGTAGCCAATGAATCCCTCGTGATTATTTCTATTTCTAATGCCACCAAACAACATCCAAAAGGCAGAGACTTTTAGCGGAGTGTGTGACCAATCTTTAAAAAAAATGGGACGGATCGAAAAGGTTAGGCCATTAGAAAATCTGGAGTGATCAGTGGTCCTTTCCAATTGTTGCTTCCTAGTTCCCACCAAGTGCTTAAAAAATTCACCAGTACGAGGTTTAATGGTTTAGTGGATGTCATTTTTACGTATCCTCCCGCAAAAATAAGAAATTAAAAAAAAAATCGAGCGATGGTTGGTTCAACCTTTTACGAACAAAATTTTATCATGTTATTGGGAAAACTATTTTCAAAGATAATTTAGTTAATTTCGTTCAATCGTAAACATGAAAGTTTAGGCCTTTTGACTTTAATTGAATCATCATCCAATTTGAAAAAATTCCTCTTCCACCACCTTTTACGCAGATCATGTTACTTCTCATTCCTTAAAACACAAATCCTACGGGAACTGAATGGTGCAATGAAAACCCATCCGACATGTTAACATCATCGCTGTTTCTTTAGTTAGTGTTTAATCGTCAAAGAGAGTCTCGGCCATGAACCAACCCCCCCAACACAAAAAAAAAAACACACACACACACACAAAATCCTTCCATTTCGATTATCTTTTGGGTGTTATCGGAGACGAGGAACAAACGTGATTTTGTGTCGCTCTTTGAATGAATCCATAGATGTTCAGCTGAAGTTAGCCATACTCCCGAAATTTATGGTCTTTAAAAGCCAACGATCATGAATTAGAATTAAAAGGCCTAAGATACTAGAAATAACGGATGGGCCACAGCATCACATGCTACTCCACAAGGAGCCGAAAGGACAGGAAATCCAGATATTCCAAGACCAAAGCACGTAGGCGAAGGAGGTAGGACAGGCCTATACGTGTTTAGCCTCACATTCCGTGTATCTGAAATATTCGTTTTTATCTCCAGAGCATGTCACCCATGAATTTGAGAGCCGGCACACCCCTTATCTCCATATCCACTAACGGTACCTGGTATAATTTCAGACCAGCAAGTTCTGAATCATCATGAATACGTTCAATAGCACGCATTTGATCCTGCACCAACAAAAATACAAATAATGAAGCAGCACAGCTTTACTTAGTATATGGCTTTTCAAAATTTTAGGTTTTGGATGTTATCACCGGATTGTCATCATCACAGGAGGGAATAATTCTTTGCAAACTTTCAGCACATTTAGATTATAAAGCTACAGAATTCTATCTATGATTTTAAAATTAGCCGTCCCAGAATTTTCCACCAGTGCCCAAATACACTTCATGTCCACATAATTACAGACTGCCATTGTTAGTGCCTAAAGAATCCATCAGGAGTCATAGGACCCAGTTATATGCGTCCTGCCCTCTGTTCCTCTGATTTATGCAATTTCATCTGTTACTGCTTAGGTTTTTGTTCCCAAGCTGGGATGAAAAACCTTCAATGTCCTATTAAACCTGGTAAGTTCCATAAAAAAAAAAAAATCTCCAGAGTTCTCACTGAAAAAACTAAGCCAGTGATAAACTACTTAAGTATTCCGATCTGTTAATAGAAGAAATGATATTTTTTCTTATGCTTGCATGACTAAAAATTCAGATACAGTAAAATGAATAATATTTTATTACCTTCCTTTTCATTGAACAAAACTTGCAGTCCGATGAAGGAGGCAAGACCTGATTAATGATAAGCCTTCGAACTGGAACTTTTTCATTCTTCAAGGATGCGTGTAACCTTGAGGATTCACTGATTGCCATAACCTTAAAAATGAATAATCACAATGAATAAACATCGAAGTTTGAAAAGAAACAGTGAACTCGTGAAGTGAATAAGAAGTTGACACAGAAAGTATTATACAATCACTAAAGAGGACAAGCAAGCAAGCCATTATTAATGGTGTTTTAGGGATTACATATAACAGAGCCCACAATGTTTCTGACAGAAAATTCAAGAATTGTGGGGAACCAGAGATAGCATTGCCTTAACTCATGATGCACAAGCAGGAGTCAAGGGCAGTTAGTATAAAACAAACGGGTTTCAACCAAAACTACAATGTATGGAACCGGCACATTGTATGAAATATCTTTGTCGCCTTTGTCATTACATGTGTTGTTTGCCAATATTTCTAAGTTCTCATACCTAGAACCAAGCTCCTTGAATAGTTTATTAAGGGATACATGACCCTGACGACATTTTGAGATTGAAGTTTGTTTATTGCTTAAGAATCTATAATTAACTACTTCAATGGCCTTCTCTGGTGATTGCTCAGCCTGGTTAGGCTCAGTGAAATAAAGCTTCTTCTTGTTGTTGGCATTTCAACTCCTGGTGCCAGTAATCTTGCAAAGCAGAGGCTCAGCATTACCGTAGGAATTGTTACTATTACGAATTCAGTAGTTTCTGAATCCTGGAAAAGGTCCCGTACTTTTGCCATCCGCCCCTTGAGCGTCTCTAGTTTGTCTGACTGCAAGAATAAAATCAGAATACTTATATTCCAATAAGGGAAAGAAGGCTTTTTAAAATACTTTTAAGCTTACAGCCTCAATCCCAGCTTCTTCTTTTCCAAACAAAGATTTGAAGGTTGAAGACAATTTTTTCTTCAACTGGATAACATTATTAGGACCATTAGTAATATTAGCAAAATTCATTTATACATAAGCAAGCTAGGAAACAGTACACTTTGAAATTATTCAAGTTTACGATTTATACCTTCACTACTTTGCCAATAGATCCATCTAGGAAGTCAGGCAATGACAGTAGCCGAAGTGTATGACCCTAGCAACCAAATAATTAATTATGAAAACCCATTTTCTCCAAACAAATACTAAGTACATTATACATGAACTAATAAATGTTACAGACCGTAGGTGCTGTATCAAAAACAATCCGTGTGAACTTATCATATTCTGATGACTCAAGGAAATGCATCACCTGGATGAAAGTAGCATAATGAAGAAACATCAGTGCATTTTCTTCTAAATAATTTATTTTTAAAAAAGAGTGGAATACCTTGGAAATGGCTACGATTTCATCTGTTCCAGGTGGAATAGTATGCAGCAGCTCTTCCAGTTTCAGGTCCCCTAGCTATGACAATTTAATAAACCAATAATTTAATATTATTATTTAACAAAGCAGATTCGAACGGCAAAGGAGTCAAATAGATTCAAAAGGCACTATAGTTTGCTATGTCATGTCATTAAAGAGACAATGCAGATTCCACTACTAGCCCCAAGAAGATTTTTAAGGCTCCTGGATTTAACTAGAATTCTTAGGCAAGTTCGAATGGAATCTTCAGCTGTAATTAAGAGAGATGAGCAAAAGGTAAAAGAATGTAGACTCCGTCAAATGGAATCTTCATCATTTTCTAAATATATAAATATAGCAAGCTATAAGCCCCATGTTTATAACTAAATATTATAAGCTTCAGGTTTCAACAGTTAAAAGCATCAATGCAATAGTAAGAGATTGATACTGGGTCTAAACTGGGCTCAGAAACAACTACATCATAGAGATTGAATAATTTGACAATGAAGGAATACTCATAAGTAACACTCTAACAGCAGATACCACCTGATTAGCAATCATTCCAAGTCCCATGCTTTCCATTACATTCTTCAGACCCCCACCGTCAACATTTTGACTGGCTGCGTGGAACTCTTCCATAGATTTCTCAGGGTTTATCTGTCACATATGAATGGTTAAAGGTGGAACATATGCCCCATGAAGTTTTGTAATAGAGCAATCAAACCAATGCCAATTTGGTGTATATGAAGTTCAATCATTGAGTACCTCAAGTGCATATAATGTTGAACCCACTCCTTCAACTGGAACAAGCCTGCCACCAGTCAAATCCTAATGGAACTGTAGCGTTATTTAAGTTTTGTCAAGATTCTATAGTGCACTACAATCAAGTGTAATACTATTCGCTCCATAAAATCTATGAATCACTTTAAGTACCTGGCCAAAAGAGTCGCTTAAGGAGTGGGCAGGGTCAGTTGAAACGACGATAGTAGGATGCCCATGATTTGCAAATTTGACAGCAAGGGAGGCAGCACAGCTTGTTTTACCAACACCCCCCTTCCCCCCAAGCATGTAATACTTCCGCTGGTTTCCAGTCATCATGTCATTAAATCCATGTACTTCTGTAGCAGTTCCCAGAAATCTCACTGCAAGAAGGAATTTAGTTCACTTGCATTTCGGCTCCTACTAAAATAAGTATCTAAATGAAAGATGAATAAAGCCCTTTCAGAAGTACAACAATGTCTGATGCTGCGAAATCCAGCTTCCTTCGAACTACATGTCTCCCTTATGCCTTGTTTAGCAATTGTTATCAATTCCATGATAAATAATACAAGAAAATTCTAGGCTTTTTGCGGCAAATCTATGAAATCTTTGCAAGGCAGTGACTACAATGTTTTTAAATTCCATTTCATGTATTAATAAGTTGGTTAGCGCAAAGTGCAGATCGTTTCCATTCAGAGTGGAATTTCTCATTTTCTAATGCTATCATGCGAAGGATTTAAAATTAGTCAGCAGATAGTAAACTGCTTTCCCCTCAAACAAAACAAACTGAGTATAGTTTTCTTATGGTCTTTTCTGATTTTGGCCAACTTGTGTTCTGATTCTACATTTCTGCTTCCAGTTATTTCCTTCACGTCTTCGTATGACTTTTATCATCAACTCATGTGATCACAGAAGTAGAACAGGTCAGGAAAGAGTCAATGAAGTAAGCTCCCGTTGGGATGATAGGAACGGAATGAAATACCTTGAGACGAAGTGAAGAATGACACCTGTTGTAACAAGGACGATGCAGGGTAAAAGCTTCTGAAGTAAAGAAGGGGGTGCTTTTGGGCCCTCGATATATGACGAAGTAAAGCCGCCATTGCCGAGCAGTTTCCAGACGGCGCAAGGAGGTAACGTGACAGAGTGACCGAGGGTCCGAGAAAGGGCAGCTTCATAGACTACTCGGAAAAACAAATTAATTGGATGTGACTTATCATTTATTTTTTTTTTGGGAAAGGGTAAAATTGCTTTCGAATTATTGCTCCAGGAGTAATTTTATCCTGTAAATTTTAACTGAGGCAATTTTACTCTTGTCGTTAGTTTGACCAAATATATTGAGTTGGCGGTCTAAAGATCATCCACTATACCGGAACTTTTAAAAAAGATAAATTAGATGAAAAATAGACTTATAAAACAAATTTTCAGCTTTAAAAAAAAATAAACTGGATGATATTTGGACTGTCAGTTCAACATATTTGGTCAACTAAAGGCCAAAATAAACAGAATTAAAACTCTCAGGTCAAATTTTCATTTTAGTAAAAATATAGTGGATAATCTGTGGACTGCCAGCTCAATATATTTTGTCAACTAACAGTCAACTAATGGCAGGGGCAAAATTGCCCCAAGTGAAACTTTCAGGGCAAAATTGCCCCTTCGGCCTATTTTTTTTGGGCTTATAAGCAATTTTAGGGGGAAAATAAAAATAAAGCCACTTATATTTGAATGTGATTTTATAGAAATGATTTTTTTTTAGAGATTATAGGCAGAAAAGTGAAATTTTTTTAAAGAATATTTTTGTTTAAAAATAAGTATGTCATTAAAATTTTGATAATAATTTAATCTTATTCCTATTAATGTAGCAGCAGTAGCAGCAGCAGCGGTGTAGTCCTAGTAATGTTGTAAAGTAGAAGTAGCGGCGGCGGCACCGTTAGTAGTGGTAGTGGTGGTCGTCATAGTAATGGCGGTGGTGGTGGTGGTGGTGGTCGCGGTCGTCGTGGTATTGGTGGTCGTCGTAGTAGTGGTCGTCGTCATCGTGGTCGCGATCGTGGTGGTGATCGTGGTGGTGGTGGTGGTGGTGGTAGTTGTAATAGTAGTAGTTTCTGTTATTATTGGTCATATCTTGCAATTCTTCAAGCACTATTATTATATTGCCTCACATATATATACAGTTTTTCTTAGTTCCTAAATGATTCATTATTATTGAATGACATTCAAATACTTTTTAATTGCTATTTTATTTTAATATTAGTAATTCATTGTCTTCTCTCTTAATTCATATATTATTATTTCTTTTACACATTAACAGCTTCCTATGATATGTGTAAGTTACATATATCAATCATGACACGATACATGATATGATATATATTGGAGTAAAATTAGTTTTATTTGATTTTTGTGAACGAAAAATCATATATTTATGTAAGAATTTATATGAAAAATGAGAATTTATTTAATTCTATGAGAAAATTCATCGTGAATATGTTATGTTGATTGCTAGAGAAAATGATTTTGGTTATGTGCATTAATTATATACAATGTAAGTCAGATTTATGGATGATCAGATAGTAGGGGAAATTTTGAAAGAAGACTATGAATATCACAATTATTCATTATTCTGTATTATAATGCATTTGTCTTTACATTCCTCTTAAATTAATTTTAGCTAGTCACTAAACATTACAGATCATTGTCATAAGATCTTTATGCATGTTGATCTATTCATATTTCTTTATGTGGTGGAATGTTCCAAACATTTCACACTTTGAATATACACCAAATGAGTTACATAGAATACATAACAAAATGAATTCTCATAAGTATGTGCAATAGGTAACCTTTGAGTTATGAGAATAAACACTCCTAAAAGCTATTTAATAGTGAAGTTATGGAGTGAAATATATGAAAGGCCAAAAGTTGAGAATTTGTGAACATCCACATTCCATGATTTTTACAACAACCTTCGAATTTTGTATAGTCACATACAAGTAATAATCATAACAAATCAACTCTATTTAATATCAAATACAGTATTTAATAATTGTAAATGTAAATTTTTTATTCTTAACACTCCCTCGAATTAAAAGCTTTCATGAACCGATCATGAATAATCTTTTTACTCATCACAAATAATATTCTTTTTTATGAGATTAGAAGTTTTGAACATATCTAAAAAGGTTAAACCAAATATCACACCGAAAACATTCAAATAAAAAAAATAATCCAACAAAACCAAACAATCTCATAAAAAATTGGTCTCACAAGAGACCAAAACAAAACTCAAAAAAGAGAATAAGAAAAGAGGAAAAAAGAGAATCTCAATTATGTATATTATAAAAGGATAGAGTTCTAGTCATAATTATTAGTAGTCATAATGACTCTTAATTAATACGCTTTTTGGAATTCCAACTAATTATAACGCGTATTTTCTTAATACATTTCTAACACGTATTTTCCTAATTTGTTCTAAACGAATCGACCCTATTTAATATATGATATTTTCTAATTCTAAACTTTCTTCTTCTCTTTTTGCTTTCGTAAGGTATCCCTAGCTTGGTAGGCCAAGCACAATTCTAAACTTTATGTGGACAAAAAAAGTAAAGGAAAAGAAAAATAAGCATACTCTCTTATGCTTTTTCATTAAACAAAGCAGCCTGAGTCTTTGTCGGCCAATGACCATGAAACGCACCTTACTGGAAATATTTTGTATCCACAAAAAAAATGCCTAGGGTGAATTTTAAAAGGAAAAATTTTAGAAAAAGACGTTCAAAATGGTAAAAAGACAATTTAATGCTATAAAATCTAAAAATCCCAAATCAGTCCTCTGGTAGAATCTGAAATTTTTGGAATCTTGAAATTTTGTGAAATTATGTAAACAGCCCTGAATTTTCACCAAATTCATAGCAAAAGTATCTCAATTCACAACAACAGATACATTTAGATAATATGTATTCAAGCTGTGAATTGAGATACTTTTGTTGTAAAAATCCAAAGGCATTTACATAATTTCACAAAATTTCAAGATTCTAAAAAATCCAAATTCCTACCAAAAGACTAATATGAAATTTTCAGATTTCGGAGCACTAAATTGTCTTTTTACCATTTCGAATGTCTTTTTCTAAGATTTTTTAATTTTAAAATCCCAACTTTTTTTTATAACTTAAATCCCACCTTATACTGTCCTTAATCCATGATTCATAATTTAATTTTAAAAAATAAATAAGTTTATTTATAGTTTTTT
>JBAGKO010000009.1:3499503-3527795 GCA_037177275.1 Acacia concinna
TAATGATAATTAAAATTGGAGAAATTCATAAAACATCACTATGTTCTAAGTACAATGATTGACCACTAGAGCACAATATCCAACATCTTTAGGGGAGGGGAGGTAAAGAGAGGGTAAATAAAAATTTTAGGAGTTGAATTTAAAGAAATTGAAGAAGTTGGGTTATAAAATTTTAATAAAGATAAAATATAATATAAAAAAGTAAAAAAAAATAATTTAAAACTTTTAACTCCGCTTCTTTAATATTTTAAAATTCAACTTATAAAAATTTTTTCTCCCTTTTTCCCTTTCCAAATCCCTAGTATCGAACAAGTCTTTAATATCCTACTTTAGTCAAACGCTGTTTGACTAAATATTACAAGTTAAATTAAGTGACATTTTCTAAATTTATCTCATATAGTGAGTATTGAAGGAAAAGGATGGCATGCGTTTTCTTTCACTCGCAGTTATAATTTTAATTGGGGTAAAATTAAACAATAGCCATTAATAATTTTAGGGTTAACTTATATTTAGTAGCAAATTTTTTTAACAATAATATGTGCTAAGAATTTGGGTGTTATTTTTTTTTTTGGAAACAGCACTCCACTCTCAATCATAAAAAATATAAAAAAAAAGTTTCGGTTTAGACTATTTCTCTATAAAAAAAATGTCTTTAGGTCCTCTTAGTGATATATATTGTTAATGTGAATTTATCTTATTAATAAATGTATGTCACTATGTTGATAAGTCATAAAGTGGTTATTAACAAACTCATATACATATATATATTCATTAAAACAGTTCATGTTAGTAAGTGTATATTACTATATTGATAAGTGACTATTGACAAATTCATCTATATCAAAAAGATAAGTTTGAGTCCATATCACTAAGGCTTAGATGGATTTTTTTTTTTTTAACAGAGCAGTGACTTTTTTCATATTTTTTTGTAGAGTGAGATTTTCCCCAATTTGTTATCCTTGAAGTTAGTGGGACTTAAGTCATATTAATTTTATAGATATGCCGGCGATTTCTCAAATAGGACTGTATTGCGTAGGGTATAAAATCCTAAAGTCCTTGAAAGGATGAGCCGGTGAAGACCTCAGAGTTGGGCCCAACCGAATGATCCAGTGTGTAATAAAACTGAAGATGGCCTCTAAATGATTTGGGTTCTTTCCCCAATGGATGACCAACAATAAAAGCACATACTACTAAGAAACAAACATTTCTATTTGTATAAAAAAAACAGAGAGAGAGAAACCAACGGGTGTTGGCATAATTACCCATCATCTATGGGTTCAACTGGTGAGAGAGTGGGACACGCTCATAAATGGAGTGGTGTTCGATCTTTAGAAAGATCACTCAGTTAGGGTTTCAGTTGTGGCGCTTGAAAAGGTATATTAGGTTAACGTTTGAGGGTAATTGACAGCTCGATCTGCCCGACATTGATATCACCTAAGAGGAATGGAGATTTCACCATGCCCTTAGATGGTGGGTGAGCCCGACCCTCTTCTAAAAGATTATGTATATAAAAAAAACATAGGTGTTGGCATAACTGGAAGAAGCCATGTCCCTTACACACATTGTCCTGAGTTTGATTCTTAGAGTGGTGTGTGTAAAAAAAAACATAAACTTTTTTTGAGAATCTTAAAAAAATCTTAAAAAAGCTAATTACATTACTTAATTATATAATATATTGTGTTCTATTACATTATATATTAATTCATAAGTCAAACAATATAATTTGAAGAACGATAAATTTTAATGTCTTAAAGTAATGTAATTAGCTTTCTTAAAATTTTTTTAAAAAGTTAATTGATCTTTATAATTAAAATAAAATGGAGTACAACTCTAAGAATCAAACTTAAGACAATGTGTTTAAGGAAAGGTCCATGTGTCGTTATCCGGGTAGGTATACTTTGGGTAAATTAAAAAAAAAAAAAAGGCAGAAACAAACATTTCTAGCTTCCATTTTAAAATTTATTTTGAAGAAAAAAAGTGTTCGTGCTCTGAGACCTAATATAGGTGTTTTTAAGCGGTTAAATTGACACGTGGTTCTCTCCGTGACTCTGACTTCTCGTACATTACAATCTTAGATACATAATTACAACTTCCCCTCCAAGTCAGAAACATGCATCTATCCGACGAAAATTAAACAACACAAAACAAAACAAATCTTAAGAAGGCGGAAAAGAGAACAATGTATCTTTTCCTTTGTACGTTTTTATTTATAAGACTTTTTTAAAAAATTTAAAAAAAATTATAAAATAACTAATTATATTACTTAAAATATTAAAATTTATCAATTTTTTTAAAAATTATATTGTTTAACTTATAAATTATTATATAATGTAATAAAACACAATATATGGTATTATTAAGTAATGTAATTAGTTTTCTTAATTTTTTTTAAAAATTTTTTTAAAAAATCTTATAGATAGTAAGGGATGGATTACCTAACAATCACTCCCAGAGCTTTCTTAATGAACAAAAGTCGGATACTCCGCAAATCCGAACGTAGTCACCAATTGCTTCACACTAATATTACAGGAAGATAACCTTGTAAAGCAGAACCGAGCTTCTTCCATAAGCTTCTCTTGAATATGATGAGAGTCAATTTTCCAGGTCAGAGTGAAAAATTCTATTATTCTTTAGTAAATGTTGTTCTAATTAAGTTACTGCAAGAGAGGCTCGTCCATGGTGGACCCATTTGCGTCACTTGTTCCCAATTTTCAACGAGGAGACCGCCCACACTTCCCTTTGGGGGAAAAAGGTATTTAGTATGAGAAATAGAATATACGAGACATAAAACTGAGATGAGGATTGCAAGCAAAGCCAAAGGGCGTCTTTTTCTTGTTGTGTGTGTGTGCATGATGTCCCACTCCCACCAGAAGCCACAACCACAACGAAGGCGGTTATTATCCGAATGCCTGAACCAACTCAAAGAGCACATCTTCTCTGAAAGCTACCTCTCATCTTCTTCAACAGTTTACACAACTTCAGCTTCAACATCTCTTTAGCCCCAAGCTTGTTTTATCCTCCCACCACCACCACTCTCATGAATGTAATAGCCCCCCCGCCTATTTCCTTCTGTTTCAATGTTTATTCCACAACCAAGTCTCTTCCATGGCCAGCCAAGTAGAATCCTCTCTTCACTCCCCCTCTGAGATTGTAAGTCTCCTCTATTTTTTCTTTATATGAGCAATTGTTGGGCTTTTTATTTTGCTTGGGCGTCTTTAATCAATATCACAGCATGTCAATTATGGGATTGCCAGAATTAAGTAAACAGTTGTTGATATGATTGTCTCTTCCTTGTCTTCAGAAAAAGAAGAAACTCAATGGTCAGCAAAAAAGGGAGAAACTTGAAAGAGAGGTATTGTGAATATATAGAATTCTGATTATGCACAGCACAATTCGGCTGCCCTCTTCAGCGTTTTTGGAATAGAATATTGCATGAAAGTATACTGTTGTTACCTTGGAAGAATGATCGGCGTGCTCTTAGAACTTGCTCATATTCATGTTGATTGCCGAGAGCTGAGATAATAATCATTTGCCAGTTTTGGTCCTAGTATAACAAAACTGCCAGAAATATAACCATTGCATGCTAGATTGTTACTCTCAGCGGGTGGCGATTTACCTGATCTAGATTGTTAGCCATAATCTGCTTATTTGCTTTAACTCTGAAATTTCACAATTGGCAGCTGACACAAAGTTACGTCGACTGTCAACTATATTTTGTTTGTCCATCTTAAAACAACATTTATTGTAGAAATTAGGTGATCTATACTGTCTAAATTATCCAGGTTATCTTCTGTTCAATCAAAATGGGAAGTATATATATAAACTGTCACTCTCCGTTTTAAAAAGTTAGGCCTATAAAGTTTTCCTATCACGAGCATGGTACAAAGTACAACTGTTGGAACTACAACTTTCATATAATTGCCGATAAGGATGGTGAGCAATAAATGAGGTCCACGCCTTTTAATGACTATGCTTTCAACAGAGGATAATTTATGAGCATGCATATTGTACCGGAAATATTGATATGTATGTACATTTTCATGATAGAAGATTGTGTGATGACTTTTTAATGCAACAACTAGGTGTCCATGCTTCAAAGGTTGTTGGATCAAGAAGAAAAGGTTCATGAGATTTTGGAGATGGTTTATAATCGGCCGAATGGTGCAGCCATATCAATTCCAAATTTTCTTCCTTCCAAGGTACTATAATGCCCACTTGAACTTTTTTAGTTTTGCTTCTTATTTTGGAATATTGATTAATTTATATTATCCATGTCATTTGAGTAGACGAAAGAGCTTTTAACAGAACTAGTGGTGGTTGAGGGTGAGATTGCACGGCTTGAATCCCAAATAAGACAACTTCAAGCTGGTTTGAGATTGGAACAAGAGGTCTCCAAAGAACCAAAACCAAAATATTGGAATCAAGAAAAGTTAAACAATTCAAAAGGTCCTTTATCAACTGCACCGATTCCCATTCCAATGCCAAGTCCTGTTCACAGGAGTGTTCATGAAAGGATGGCATTTGAGACCAAGGCATTGCACTTTATAAGCAAGGCTATAAAGGGCGATTATCATCTCAGTGACTTCACTATCAATGAGAAATCTGGCTTCTTGAGAAGTTCTGTTGAACAAAAAGAAAACAATTTCCATGATGACGTGAAATTTCAAGACAGAAATCCAAAAAAAGGTGGGACGACATTGAAGCCCAATTCTTCACCTTTTCGAGATCCTCGCCACCCATCACCTAAGGTAGTTTTAAGCACAATTGTTAGTCGTTATTATCCATGCCATGCAGTCTAATTTTGTTAAAAAATATTATCAATTACAGAAAAATAGAAAACTATAAGCTTGGAGCTGATACACACACATAATGAACTAGTGTGGTTTGCTGAAGTTTTGTTATGTTATATATAAAAATTAGGCACTCCATGGCTTTCATACTTTTCTATATCACTATGTCTTGTTTCAAAATTTTGTCCCTACCTGTACTGATGGTGTAAACTGTAAAATCTCTCTCTCTCTTTTCCCCTCTAGCAGATAATGTACGATCAAGCCGATTGAACTAATTTATAATTATATTTCATTGTTCACTTTGTTTTCGATTTTCAGCTGAGGGAACGAAATTTAGAGATGTATATAGATCCGCCCACAAAGTCTTTATTGGACCCACTTCTGTCAGAAGAGAACGATCTGAAGTGGCAACCCAACAAGCTGTCCGAGAGCATCATGAAGTGTTTAAATTTCATATACGTTAGACTACTCAGAACATCAAGAGCAACTGAATTGGAGAAATCAGGTCCCATTTCCAGGTCTGTCCACTCTTCTTTAAGCTCAAGAAGCTTCAGGGTGGATCCTGGCATAAACCCAAAGTCAAGTCTTGTGTTGCAGAAAGAGTCAAGGCAACAAGACCCTTATGGAATTTTCGATGCAGAAGAGTCCATTCCCAGAGATATTGGTCCTTACAAGAATCTAGTCATATTCACCTCTGGTTCTATGGATTCCAAGTTCATCTCAAATCCTTCCTCTATTCCATTGCTTAGAAAGTTAAGGTACACCAAAAAGCAAATATTTCGTAGAGAAGTCCAAGTTAGACTCAACTTGAAATTCATATGTACTAACTCACATGTTTGTTTCTAATGGAGTACAGGGTACTGATGAATAATCTTCAGACAGCCGATTTGAAAAGCCTTAATTATCAACAGAAGTTAGCATTCTGGATCAACATGTACAACGCTTGCATCATGCATGTACTGTAAATTTGATTTAATTATTCTGTTACGTGCAATAGAAGCTAGTTTAATTAGATTTCTTGATGATGATTTTTCACACTCCGTTTCGGCATCTCATGTCCTCTGGTGAATGAGAAATCTTGAAAATGAATGATAATTGATTTGCAAAAGTTTTTTTTTTTTTTTTCCAATCTCAGGGTTTTATCCAATATGGAGTGCCATCTACACCAGAAAAGTTGCTTGCACTGATGAACAAGGTACAGTATCAAGAATCTTGACATATAAGTTACTTGTCCTGTTCCTATATTCTTTAGATTGGAAGGTCAAATGGAAGTGTTTGAATGCAGGCCACTCTCAATGTAGGAGGAAACACACTAAATGCTCAAACAATAGAGCATCTCATTTTAAGGAAAAGAGCAGCTTCAAATATAAAAGAGGTACGTATTATGGTTCCTTTCAAATATCATAGCAGACCTAAATTGAGTGCTGTTAATTCATTTAGTCATGGATATAGGTACATCGAAAGGGTGAGTGGGAGGAGAAAGAATCAATAGTGCGGGAACTATATGGTCTTGAATCTATGGATCGAAACGTCTTATTTGCTTTGTGTTGTGGAACTCGTTCTTCCCCTGCTGTAAGTGAAAACCCAAAACACGAGCAGGCTTTCTTTGACGATCTCTAAGTCCACTCTAAGCAAACAAAACAATGAAGCTGTGTGTATGTGTGTAAATGCAGGTAAGGATATACACAGGGGAGGGTGTGATAACAGAGTTGGAGAGATCAAAACTGGACTATCTGCAAGCTTCAATAATGGTGTCGAACACTAAAAGAATCGCATTTCCAGAGCTGCTACTTAGGAACATGCTTGATTTTGCGATGAACACGGACTCTTTGGTGGAGTGGGTGTGTAACCAGTTGCCTACTTCAGGTAGTCTGAGGAAATCAATGGTGGATTGTTTCAGAGGCCAAACCAATGTCAAGGCATCCACCATTGTTGACAAGATCCCATACGACTATGAATTTCAATACTTGTTGTCTGTGTAAACCATAAAGAAAGTTCTTTCCTTTTCTTTTGTAGACGACAAAAAAGAAAAATGATGTACATCACCCCTAAAACTTGTGTATGAAACATTTAGAAATTGCAGGATGATAAAAATAAGAGAATATTGTATAAGAACTTGGCAACTTTTGATCTTTTCCGAAACATTTTACTTTGATGAATATCCATGTCTCATTCTTATCCAATATAAAAATTAGTGCAAGGATAATATTCTTTTGGGTTAAAATGTAATTTGACCCCCAACATTTTTATGGAGAAGCAATTTTAATCCTAATATTTTTTTTACTCAATTTTAGTCATAATGTTATGTATTTGGAGCAATTTATGTTCTTATTAACAAATATGTTAAGTTGACTGTTAAGTTAAGTGTGTTAAGTCATGTGACTGATAAGGTGGATCAAATAATATGATGTGACTGAATTAGGGCATATGTTTTCGACAATCGACTCGGTTTCATTTTTTTTAAAAAATAAAATAATAATTTTAGCCAAATGACATGTCATATAATATTATTTAATTCACCTAATTAACCATATAGTCTTAGCATTGGTCAACATACCTTACTTAACAATCAACTTAATAGATTTGTTAATAAGAATGTAAATTGCTCCAAATAAATAATGTTGGACTGAAATTGGGTAAAAAAAACATTATAACTAAAATTGCTCATCTACAATAATGTTGGAGGGTAAATTGCACTTTAACTCTATTCTTTTTTATAACAGAATTTGAACCTTATACTACTATTAAATGTTAGCTAATCAAAACTCTTGCAATAAATAAATATGTGATGATAAATTTTGATGCAAAAAATGACAACATGCTGATACCATTGACCAAGTAATTATATTAAGATTCTCCCTATGCTTAGATATAGGAAAAAGTTGGAGGAAAACATGGGAAAGGCAATGAAAGGAAACTTTCTAAAATAGAGATTTTTTTTTTTTTAGTTTTCCTCTAATGCTCTTTTAATCCTTTCATTCTCAATTTTCTTCCATATGAATATAGGGGAAATTGTAGCCTCTTGTTTGAAGATAATGGAGAAAATATCATTAAAATTTCAATAATATAAAAAAACTCTCCTTGCAAATGAAAGAGTTACTATTATTGATAAGTTGTAAGATTTGGCATGATATTGTTTTTTTTAACCTTAATGATATTCTTTCAAAATAATTCTAATTTTTGGGCATACACTTCACACTTGTCATGATATTTTTTTGTTTGTACCTTAATGGTATTTTTCCAAAATAATTCTAAAAATTATTGCTCATTCCTTGTTGGCATAAAATAAAATGCTTTTTAAGCATAGAATAAAAAACTGGACTAGACTGGCCGGTTCAGATCGAAAACTGGTAAACTAGCCACATATTTGGTTTGGTTCACTGAATTTTGAAGAATTTGATCGGATCGATATGACCCAGTTGACCTGACCTTACTTAGAGGTGAATCGGATCGGTTCTAACTCCTTTTCATTAAAAAAAATTATTCTCTTTAGAATTTCATATTAATGAATCTAAAATTTTGACTTTCTCACCAGTTTAGTACTATGTTAGTTATCCAGTCTCACCCATGAAACTTTGACTTAGTGGCTCAACCGGTTCAGTGACTAGTTTGGTTTTTAATACCTTGCTTTTAAGCTGACAAAACTCCAAAAAAAATGGAAATTGGGAGAGCTCATGTCTCTCTGCAACCCTAGCCGTCATCATCTCCACCTTTTCTTGCTTTTGCTGTTTTCTGCCATCCCATCTTACTTATTATTACCTTCATGCTCTTTGTTTTTTCCCTCGTTGTTGATTTTTTCACTCCTTTTATACTATTTCTCTTGTTTTTTCCCGCCGATTTCTTTCCTCTGTTACCATGAATCTGTAGGGTTGCCTGAATCCCTCTTTTTGCCATTTGCACTACCTCTTTCTCTCTACCATCTCTCACCGCCATCTTCAAGTTTCCAAGATTCAGGCGCTCATCAACATTTATTGGCACTTGCGAGGCTTTGTCTCCGTTACTAAACATCATTGCGATCACTTCTTGTTGTTCTTCTCTGACTCTCAAGATTGTCTTTTCATTTTGCGCCAAGGCACCTGGTTGCTTCAAGGAATCTTTTGTGCAGTGGCTGAATGGGAGCCTAATACTCCTCTCCGCTCATCTCTCATTTCTTTTTTTTTTGGCAGAATAACATCATTATATTACTAATAATAAATTACAACACTGTTCATCAACCTTATAATATACAAAAGCACCTATTAACCTGGGTCAAAAGAAACAGACATCAAATCATTCATCGAAATCTTAGAAAGAGGAAGAGGAGGACTTGACAGCCAATTCGAAGGGCACGTCCCCCTCAATGAAGCTTTAGCAACCCAGTCCGCTCTAAATTTGCTTCTCTAGGAATCCATCCAAAGCAATGGTTCCGTCCATAGTTCCTTAAAGCAAGGATATTCTCCATAATAATATCACCTTTCCATATAGGTGATGAATGTCCATCATTCAAACACTTAATCAGAGTTTGATTATCGAACTCAAAAAGAACATCATCTAGGTCATTATCAACAGCATAAGATATAGCATATAACAATGCCTCATACTCACCTAAAATACAGATTCTGTATCCAGCAGTTTGGTCCTTCCATCCACTACCCAACCATTTGAATCCTTAATTACAAGAGCTATAGCCCCCTTCTCAGTCTCACTATCAAAAGCACAGTCTACATTAATTTTCAGCCCATTACCTTCAGGTTTCCTCCAACCAATTTCTTGCCTTGTGATTGAATGTTGGTTAACTTGGTGAGTCTGGACAGTTTGTAGCCACCCTCTAGCATCCCATAATTCACTTAACATAATACTAGCCTGCGAAAATGTAAAGATTGGATCAAGCTCAAATTTATCATAAATGAATCGGTTTCTCCCTTTCCATATTTGCCACAAAGTCATCGCCACTAAGGCTTTCTGCCATTCAGTAAAATTTAGTTCAACAAAACAACATGACAGCCACTGTCTTAGATCAAAAGATGTCTCATTCCTAAAATTAAATGAAAACACACTGCCAAACCAAGTTCTACTAGCCTATGGACAAAAACAGAACAAATGCTTCAGAGTTTCAGGTTTGTTCTTATAGATAAGGCACACCTCTGTAACGCACACCTTTCGTTTGGCAAGATTAACAAAAGATGGAAGAGCATTAGATAGAATTCTCCAAATGAACAATTTGACTTTATGAGGCACTTTAAGTTTCCACACACTCTTCCAAGTTATGTTTAGATTACTAGATGAGCTCATCTCTCATTTCAAACTTGAATATTTGGATCACCGTTGCTGGTCTTCTGGTGGAATTTTTCTCTGAATCTGTGGTGCATGCCCTAATAAGTATTACTATGTGCCATATGCTTGGTATGCACAACTTCCTCTCTCATTGTTTGTAGGGTTACCTATTCCCTTAGATAGCTTAGAGACCTGTTTCTTCTCAATCACCTTCCTTATAGGTGACGACGTCGTGAAGTTAGAGTACTCCTTATTGATTTGTTCTGGCGTGACCAATTGGCTTTTAAGAGTCAACTTAGGGTGTGTCTGGTATGAGGGGGGGTGGGGAGGGGGGTTTGGATGATCAAAATTTTTAGAAGAGGAAAGAAAATTTTATAAGATTTTCCCTCCTTCCCCCTCTTAACCCTCCCCTATAAAATTAGGAAAATTTGGAGAGAAAGTGTTATATTTTGGTTTCTATTAATTAATATACACATGATATTTACTCTTTTTTAATATGTCTAGGTTATCTGATTTTTAAATTTGCGTTATACATTGTTAGTATTATACTATATTGTATTTATTTTTACCGTTCTATACATATTTTTAATAAGAAAAATAAATTAATACACATATTTTGAAAGTTGTAGGTAAAATTTTTTTATTTCATAACAAATATTAATTCTGTTTTATATGTTACACTTAATTTTTTTTTACATTTGTTAGTGTCTATTTTATTTTCTACTAATTATATTCTTATGTTATTATTTACCTTTTTTTTTTTACATTATTAAAATCCCTCTCCAACCCTCCATTTTTATCTATCCAAATAAGGTAAAATAAAATCCTTCTCACCCCCTCTCCTCTCTTTAAAAATCCCTCCCCTCCCCCTCTCCGTTGAACTAAACTCACTCTTAGTTTCTATTTTGATTGTACTTAAGTTTGTGCTACCCATCACCATGAAGTTCTTTTTTGGTTCTTTTGACAACTTGGGTTACCTTTATGCCTACTTTGATAGGCATTTCAACCTGAGTTCTTTCCATTTGGGGTGCTTCTTTCTTTATTTGTATTTTCCCCTATCTCCAATGTATATTCCAAAATATATAATTGGATGTACTAACCAATTTTTTTTTATATATGTACATCTTTTGATATGATGGTAATTGTTCTTAATAAAAAAAGTTGACAAAACTCTCCTTTTTTTTTTGTTTGTTTTTGGATAAAAGTGATAAAACTCTTATTTAGTCGTGAAAACGCTTTTAAAAAAGTTAAAACAAACACACCCTAAATTGGTAAATATCCAAACCGAAGTCATCGAGGAGCCACGGAAACTGAAATGTTCGAGGGCATCTTGATACTGTCAGACCAAATTTTGGAATCCAAATAAAGCTTCGAAATCTTTCCAGCCACGTAGATCATATCAGGCCTCTTCGCTGGATCCGCGTCGACGCACTTCAATGCTACACGTGTTGCCTTCGCTGCAACCTCTATGGGAAACGAGTCCTTCAATCTCCAATCCAACCATTTCCTGACGCCCCCACAATCACCGTCGACGGCTGCCCTCGCCGTCTCGATCACAGACGTTCTCATAAAAGCGCCCCTTCTCTTGTCGAACTTATAACTCAGTGGCTCCTCCCCAGATAGGAGTTCCAGCATCACCACGCCGAATGCATACACATCGGACTTCTCTGTCACCACTCCTGTAGTTTGGTATTCCGGCGACATGTATCCTCTCACTCCCTGGATTTTGGTTCGCAAACTACCCGTTTGTTTCAATTCTTTCGATGTCGTAGGCGACAGGGAAAAGGACGACTGCTCGACGATTTCCCCTCCTTCTTGGATTTCATCGCACAGCTGGGCGGCGCCGAAGTGACATATCTTGGCGTTGAAGGAAGGTTCTGCGGTGACGATGATTGCACTGCTATTGATGTGATTATGAATAAATCTCGCCTTTAAGCCCATTCCGTTATGAATATAATCGAGCCCGTGAGCGATATCTGTTGCGACCTGCATCCTCGATAGCCAGTTGGGTAAAACAGTGAAGTCCGGGTTGTTTGCATTCCGTAAACAATCAGCGAGGTTGGCCCCAGCAACAAATTCGTACACAAGGTAGATGTGGTGGTCGGAGATTGAAGCTCCAAGAAGATTGATTATACTAACGTGGTGGCTGCGGCAAATTAGAGAGAGTCTTTGTCGGAGCTGAGTCGTGTCGATTTGGCGACGCAACTTATGCTGGAAAACAATAACATCAGTGCCGCGAAGCGTGCAGCGCCAGGAGGGAATGGAAGAGGAAGAGGAAGAGGAAGAGGAGCAGTACTTGACAAGGAAATGGTTAGTGGCAGAGCAAATTTCAGAGAAGGGGTAGACGAGGGGATTCTCTGGTAGGGTGTCTCTGAGAGTAGCGCTAGTAAGTGGGCGCGGGCTTGAAGCGAAGGTATCAGACGTGAGCATGTAACCTACGGAGGTGGCGTGTGAATCTGAGGGTCGGAGCGAGCAGGAAGAGACGGCGGCGGAGGAACCGGTTGGTCTTGGGTGTTTGGGATTGGATGCCGGTTGAGACTCAGATGGAGGGATTGAGGTGGGAGCGGTAGCATCGACGGCCATTTTGGTTTTACACATAAGGCGAAGATGAACAAGACGGAGAAGGCAAAAAATAGACGAATAATTCTTAAGGATAATAAGTAAAAAAAGAGATGAATGTGAATGGATCCTGTATTGCTTGGTTTTCCTCAGTTGCTTAGTGCGCATACTATCTGCCAACTGCTATATGTCCAACTTGGTTTACCGGACATGGTCAACTGGGAAAGACTTTAATTTGTTGACACGCGAGTGGAGCCACTCACCATTATTGCCACTTAGATTTTGGAAACAACAATTCGGATCTTAATGAAGAGATATATATATATATATTTATATATGTAGGCTTAGTGGAGTCTAGTCATGCTGCTCTTTTTATACTTGTTCAAGCCTTTTCTAATCCAGAAAATGAAACAACAATTTGGATTCCTCAGGGCTGGCTGGCTACAAGGAAAAATTTAAACCTCCTTCATGTCATGGTTCATGGAGAGCAGAGGTAACCTTGAACCTTGCACTGAGGGACCATAATGGGCTGAATGCAACATGTGGCCTACAAGTGTTGGACATACTATTAATGAGCCCAGAAACATGCCACAGCGGGAGGCTTGTGCCATGAACCATGAGCCACCCAGGTACGTAAACACGGTAACAGTACAGACTTTCAAGTTTCGGTGCATGGGTGGACATTAACGTCCCCGAACAACCCAAACATGTTTAGAGAGTTGGGTGCCTCTTTTTGTTTTGTTTTGGTTTGTTTTGTGTGATTCCGGCCCTCCTCGTTTACAGCGGCTTTGCTCTTGCCGGCTTCTTACTAAAACAGTAAAAAAGTATGGGTTTAGAAACCACACTCATCCCTAGTTTACATATAGTGCTCAATATAGATTAGCTTGAAATAGCTTCATCCCTTTTTTTTTTTTTGGGTGAGAATTCATTGTTCTGTTCTGAAAGTGCGTTATGCGGAAGATCATATAGAAGGAAACTCAACCCTACGACCGGACGATAATAAGCAATACCAGTTCTAATTAAACTGATGGCAAGAAAAATACAGGTTTCAGCATTCCCTCAGCAAAACCGATAATCCTTCTTTCCTTTGTCTTTTAAATGCATATGCTGGCATTTCTAATGGGCATCTTTTTATGGATCCCTTTTGGGCCAGTAAGGAACTCTTAAGCCCGAAGAAAGAAATTCGCAAAAACGCAGGACGATTATATTCTTTGGGGAAGAGAGAGAGAGGGAGAGGGGAATTATATTCTTTTGGCTTCTTTTTTCCGGCCACGTAATCCTTATCACGGTCCCTCCATTAAAAATTAAAAAATAGATTAAAAAAGAAAAGAAAAGAAAAGAGGAAAGTAATGACTGAGTCACTGAGATTCACCAAACTAGAAAGAGAAAAGGGTTACGACTTACAATTAGCACGATGGCGTGGGTTAATCAGCAAAGAGTTTTTGAACACCATGGGAATCCTAGCATAGGGTCTAGCTTTAACTCGCCTGCTGTCAAATATTTTTGAGGTATCTGTCCCAGTTCATTCCATCAATATCAATCAAACTCGCGCTCTATTTACTCCCGCCTGATTAGCATTCCCATTTTAGGACAAAGCCCCTTTAGCAGCAAATTAGCATCCTTTTTACCTTTAAATAAAGCTTACCACGGCCAGATCCCCATTAAAGTACTCAGAAGCTTTTTCCCACCACTCCCCCCAATTTCATAATTTCCTCCTTGCTGGAGGCTGGAGCGGGCACTAAAAAGCAACACAGTGCTCTCGTGTGTTTCCAAGGTCTCACGAATCTACTGTAGATACAGTAAACTCTGTTGTTACTCACAGTCACAGCCTCCCCTACCCGTAAAAGCAACAGTACACCAGTGAAAAGGTGGAAGCTATAACGGAAAGTGGGCATATATCATGCACTAATATTATCATGAAACTGGAATTGAAGCACTTGGTGATTTGATGGGGTGTTTATATGAAAGCAAAAATTATTTTTAGGAGCAGATTGCATATATTACGCTGGCTGGCATTTCAACATACCGATTCTCTTTGTAAAAAGGGAGGTTCGTGATTGATCAGGCGTCCTTTTGGGGCAAATGGCAATCACCCATGTTGGTTTACACATTTGAACAAAGGAGAAAAAGGAACTTGTTCCCTCCCAATGGATAGACCCCACCCATCATTTAGATGCTTTCTTGTGATTGATTACACAGATGAAGAAGGATCATCAACGTGACTGAGATTTCAACCTAGCCATCCCGGCCTTTTCGTGAGATATCACTCATATTCTTCCTTGAAGCTAGGGCAATTATAGCCCCTAGCCTCCTACGCACCACCCTCTTTCTTCAACCATCAAGCTCATTTAAGTCCCACATCCGTGTTGACTCTGCCATGCACGCACATGTAGTGCAGTAAAACGACAAGTGAAAACTATAGTTACTACTTGCTGCCCCCAAGCTATTATGGCAAAACTGAAAATGTACAGCGGCCATTTAACGCCCATATATACGACACTGATATTGTGGAGCCTGATGAAAGATTTGTGGGAGAGAATATATGTTGGTCAAATAAAGAAGAGTGGTTTGGGAAACAGGAGAAAAGGAGGGAACCATATGCTCGGTTTGCCTTGATTTATTTGGGGTATTATTTTTATGCGGCACTACCCAAAATGCACAAAGGGACAGAAGGGAAAAAGTGAAGGGTGATTTGGGAGTATGGGTGTGTATGTGGAGTGAAGTCCCAGAAGAGTGGCAGTGGCGTGAATATAGGGAAAGCGCAGTGCCAAATATGGGAAGAAACTAGCACAGTAGGGGTGGGGGGAGAGAGAGAGAGGTAAAAAAGGTTGATAGTGACCTGCACTGAGAGGTCAGAGAGAGAGAGAGAGAGAGAGAGCGGGGTCGCACAAGGCCAAAGGGCAGCTACAGTGGCAGAGGCACATTAAGGGCAGGACAGGGCCTGCAATGGATATTTATAGTACTGCAAACATGCTAGGCAGCTAATATAGGCCAGTTTTTTCAATATAGGCTCCCTGTAGTGACGTGATTTCCTGACCTCACTGCCCATAAAAATAAATTAATAAACCCACCTTCGTCCTCACCCCCTAAACACTTTAATAGCGATTGTTCTTTTTGTTGTCTTTTCTTTCTATGGCATATATATATATATATATATTGCGGTGATATATGGCTACTCACATTTAAAATTTAAAAGCAAGCACACCCACACCCGTCCTTCTACCTATATTGCTGTTTGAATTAAATTTTGAAAATAGTTTTTACATTTATTATAAATATATAAAAGAAATTTTATCTCGATTTATTAAAAGGTTAAAAGAAGGGTTTTCTCTTGCCTAAACAAACACCCCTTGGTTAGAGCTGCATCCTCCCGCGTAGTTATTATTTGACCTTAATGGGATCATCCGTATATCCAAGCTTCAACCTGGTGGTCAATAGTATTTATTGTAAAGACAAGTTGTGTGATGCCACTAACATGCGCACAAGAGTGGTTTTTTTTTTTTTTAATTTAAAAAAGAATAAAATAAGGGGGCGTACACAATATATAAAGAGAGGCGGATGTTGGAAAAGGTGGATTAAGGAAGAAGAGGAGGTTGGTTTTGTGTACTGTAGAGGGTGGAAGAGGAAGGTCATTGAATTCTTCATTTTCTGCTTGCATGTGGATGGCACTCACAACTCCATCGGACTCATTAAGTAGCCTTTGTTTCAGTTTGCACTTTGCACTCTCTCAACTCTCATGTATGTCCTCCGCCAACAGCAAGAGATGATCTGACAGTTAGTACTTGAGGGACTTGCATCATCAAAATCCACCACCTAAGCCCTTCTTTAATCCCTTCGAGAAACGAGCTAGTTGCCCTTGTTTGTTTTTGGCTGTTGTGTGAATCAAGCAAAGCAGCATATGACTAATATGAGAGAGAGAAGATGGTTGAGTTAAAGGAGTAATTTTTGGGGGAGGGGGGAAAAAGGAGGATGACGTAAGATGAGCAGGGGAGGGGGTTGTCCGTGTCTCGAATGTCGGAGAGGAGCAGAGTTGGGGGAAGATAAGATCTTTTGGTTAATGGAAGTGGTAATATCTCCATTTACCGATAACAATGCAAGAGAAAAAGCTGATCCCACACTCAATTTCTAGCCTCTCTTCTTCTTTCTTGCTCCTTAATTAATAATCTCCACCCTCCCTTCCCATTTATTATTATTATTATTATTCCTCATCCCGATAACATGGGTCCCTCCCTCCCCTTGTCCATTTCTGTCTCCCTCCTTTCTGCCTAAACTCGCAGTATGATAGTCAGTAGTGTAGACATTGCGCCAAAGTAACCAGCTTTTTATTTACATAGTCATTTTCCAAAGGAAGAAGAATTTTTGCCTGCTGTGGCCTGTGGGTAAATATTGGAGTTGGGGAGTGAAAGTGAAGAAAAAACAAGAGGCGGAAATTATATTAATATTATATTATAATAATAATAAGAAAGAAAAGATTGTTGGGAAGGAGGAGCGATGTGAGGGATGGTGTCGTCACTGGGTTCAATCAACAATAGCTCTAAGCTGGACTGACCCACGTGGTCCAACATATGCCTTCTCTTAACTTTTTCAGTCCTCTCTGACTCTCTCTCTCTCTCTCATTTTTACTTTCTGTTTTTTCTTTTTCTTTTATAAATTTAATTCCCTTCTCTTCTCTCCTAAATCCTGATCCATCCCTTTTGTATTCTCTACCACGTAATTTTAGCACTCTTTTTACGCTTTCATCCACCATGCACCCTTTCACAAACCTTTCTTTTCTTTTACATTTTTACCTTAAAAAGCATCACAAAACCATAGCCCCCCAAAATAAAAATAAAAATCCCATCTTTCACCAATTCAAACGAGCCCCCCGCCCCCGCCCCTGTTTTAGCTTCTCAAACAAACATTCCCGTCACTTCTCAAATTATTGAGAGCAACACATGTAAAAGCCCATCATCACATTTCATTGGTCAAAATGAAATACTTTACTCTTTTAATTGTGGCTTTAACAACTGCTTAAATTCAGTTTTTTATTAGATTACAACATTATCCTTATTCAAACTGCTTCGCTCCCACAAACAACAACCTCAACTGTATAAAATGACATACAACACCATTTTAAAGCAGTGACAACTAACTATTTGGACATTTAAAATGCTTATTTGAAGTATTCCACCTATAAATCAATGATCGCTTTGTTCTCTATAACACTAATAACTTTAATTATATGAAGTTATAACAAAAATTATCCCTAATGATTAGAGTGATAATAGGGCATTTTAAATGACCAATTTATTATGGGAAAATTTTAAAAAAAGATAAGAGAAATAGGAAAATCCCAATTCAGTACAACGAAATTGAAAAATCTTAAATCAGTCTTTTTGTACTTTTTTTGCGTAATTACAAAAATGTCACTAAATTTTTAACAATACAAATATCTCAATTTACAACAAGAGTATCTCAATTAACGACATCAATACAAACAACTCACATTATAAATACGTAGTACTTAAATTTTTCTGGTGTTGTTAATTTATATATCTATGTTGTGAATTATAATATTCGTTGTTAAAAATTCAGTAGCATTTTTATGATTACACAAAAATATAACAAAATTGGTATAGGATTTCTCGATTTCATTACAGTGATTTGAGATTTTTCTATTTTTCAAACTTTTTTTGAGATTTTCTCATTTATCATCTGTCATCGCCAATCCTTGCGCATTAATTTATGATCGTGAATATCCCTTATTCATTTTCTGAATTAAAAATATATTCTGTTCTTAGTTCCTCACACCTCACCTCTTCCTTCCTTACCTCAAAACATGAACATAGCTAGTTTCAAATAACTTTTTTAATTTAGTAAAAGAAACGGATAATGAATAAGGAGTGAATTTAATTGCACCCCCTGTCCTACCACGGCCACGGGATATTATGTTCTTAATCAAACAACAATAACATTAATAAATATGTTAACAATCATACTTTTACCCATGTTTCTACTCATTACAGCATGCGCCCTGTCCCAGGATAGTCTACATATCCATGCATATCCAATTTTTAGTTTTACGCATCTAAATTTACATATAACGTAAAGATAAAAATTGTAATAAATCATACCATACAAATATTTATAAATTTATAAATAATCGTGTACCGGTATGCATTTGGGAAAAAAAGGACAAGAGAAGACGACCGTATACGTAGAGTATTAGCACTTAATTAGTTGGCAAAAAAAAAAAAAAAGAGTATTAGTACTTAATTAACTAACTAAAGGGGGCAGCGTCACATTCGTCAACCACAACCATAAATATATTAACGGCGACTTTACGTTAATACTACTATGGGTTAAAGAGCACTTTATACGTTAAAAAGCTAACGACCGCCGATTATCACATATCGCAATCATTGTTGGGGGAGTCAGGACTGTGCATTGCGTCTTCCCACTCTCGTTCTTCACCATTCGCCTTCTCATTTGCTTCACCGGAATGCGCATTCCCACGCCTATCCTCATCGGAATTTTCACCGCCTCTCTCCTCGCCTTGTGATCCGGCCACTGCTACTTCTTTTCCAAGGTAATAATGAACCCACTGTACGTGTCAACTTTATTACAACTACACTTTTTGTTTTCTAGCAATTCCTTCTTACACGAGTTGACGATGCACCACCGCCATCCATCTCTTTCTATATATATCTCTGCAACTCATTACACTCTCCCCAAACCACTTTAACTTCTTCCTGATGTTGTTTTTAGCTGTTCGTGGGTCTTTCTTCTTGTTTTGCTGCTACTGGTACATAAATACATCTCTCTCGTTAGTTTTTACGGTTATAACTGGAAATTCAGATTTTTTTCCTTCGGTCTCACTGCATAGCTCAAGCTAGTTGGGCTGTTACGAAATTGTTATGGTAAGGTCGGAGTGTGAATCAGCAGATCCGTTCGAGGGGCATCAAACTAGGGTTTTAGTATGGTTTAAAGTTTGCGTGTTTCCGTTCACTGTGAGGAGAGGTCTCTACTTGCTTTTGTTCTGGTTTTGGAGGGTGCTAATGTGGTGGCTCACGTAGAAGGTAACGAACCCAGAAATAGGGATTACATAGTGTTTGGTGGAGAATATGTAGGCGCGAGACTTATGCGTCTTAAATAGTGACATCTTTCGGTTGGGCTGTGGGGAAGAGGGTTTCAAATATTGTTTTGTTTGCTACATAGGACCAAACCTGGTGACCAGAAAAGGAACAATTACCAGAAACTTACTATCCGTTGCAGGATATTTATTTGTTACTTTTGGTTCCTTTTTGTCCATTTTTTCCCATGTTAAGTGTCATTTTCTCGTGTTACAAGCTGGTGTTTACAATAGTATTATTTGCTGTTCGTTTCGGCCTCATGACGGTAGCTTACTTCCTTCTTGTCTCACTTCGTGCCTGTTCGTTGATAAAGGAGTTTTGGTTCCAAACTGTTTTTCTCAACTTGCGTTCTGGAGTAATTTTGTTCTTTTAAACACTAAAGTAAGCTGAATATTTTGTAGGCGAGCAATCAAGATTGAGGTTGTGGAGGATATTTTTGTGTCGCATTTGTTCGGTGTGGGGTTGGAATGAGCAGTCTAAGGCCAGAATCGCACGTAGCTCAACAGATTCGGCGAGACAAGTTGAGAATCCATCATAATAGTTCCCAGCATTCACAAGATTTCCCGACTAATATTGAACAGTTGTCACTACACCCAGGCTTGAACTCAGATTTTCTGCAAGTTAGGAGTGTTAGAAATTCAAACATGCTTTACGAACCAGCCTTTTATCCATCAGAAATTGCCAATTTTTCAACACCTTCGATTACTTTGTCTCCTGAAGGCGAAGAAGTCAAACCTGGTAGACTAATGTTGCCTCACTATGCATCATTCCACCATTCATCTGTACCGGGACCAGCACCGTCGTCACCAGTCGATCAACCCCGAGATAACTTGGGTTATGATTGGATGATTAATTATGGAAGTAGCTCCGGGGTTAATGAAACCAACGATCCCAACTCTAATTTTGCGACTGAGCTGAATCATAACAATGTGTCTTTGTATCAGCACTTGGCGAAGCCTAGTTACCACGAACTCATCGGAAGGCAGTTAGGGGAAATGCATCATTCTTCTTCTCCACCTCCATTTTATCCCAACACTTTGCACGATATTGTCAAGTATGCTTCTATCAGTGCCCAAGGGTCTGATCACATAGTTTCGCCGATGCAACATCCCGGCCATGGGATCTGGATGGGAAATCAAAATCAATCAAATCAGTTTCATTTCGGAAATACTCATTCAAGCGATCCCATAAATCCTCAGGGACTATCTCTATCGCTTTCATCAAATCCCCATTCCAAGGCTTCTCTTTCTGTGTTCCCGTGTCATGATGGACACGGATCAGATGAACCTTACTCACGATGTGATAAATCTGCAAAATCTGTTATGAACCCCTCCTCAGTTACTAAAGATTGTGGAAAATCACTCCAAGACGTCGTGGGAGTAGCTTCGAGCACTAGTGGCTACAGAAGTAATGTAGGCCCCCTTGGGCCTTTCACTGGATATGCAACCATTTTAAAGAGTTCGCGATTCTTGAAACCAGCTCAGGAGTTGTTGGACGAATTCTGTAATGTGTGTGGATCTAACATTATTAAAGCACCTGATGGTTCAGATTTCTCGAGGGTTTCTGGAGAAGGCAGTGCTACTTCTGCTGCTGAAGCTGTCATTAATGCAACTGAAAGTGGAGCTAGTGCAAAAATGAGTGCTAGTAATGCAGGTGCTGCTTCGCGTTCTATTTTGTATAATTCCAAGGAAAATAGCGGTGATTGTGAATCAAGAGGAAACTTCGATTGTTCTTCTCGGTCGGTGTATCAACAAAAGAAGGCGAAGCTACTGTACATGCAAGAGGAGGTTGGTTATTAATTACTGCTCCTAATGCGCATTTCATGAGTTTACATTTGTCTTATGTTGGATGCTTATTTTAACTTGTGTCAGGATGGTTTTGGTTGGAGTTTTCGTATTTTTACACTACATTATGTATACAGTTATTTGTCAGAAATGCACTGTTCATCTGTTAGAAAAGCCAAATGTCTACATTGCCTTGTGCAGCAAGTAGATAATTGGGTGTCAGTGTGTAAAATGAAGGTTGGTTGTGAGATCCTCACGCTATGTCACTGTCACATGTATCTGGGTGACTGGTTATTAGAGTATTTCTTACTCGCAAACTTATAGTCAGAATTATTTAAAATATATAATATTGATAAAAATTAGGACCAGTCTAAAATAAGACATTAATTAGTAGCTTGAGTGAGAATTGAAGTTAGAGCAAAGTCTGCAATCATATTCTTTTGGAATGTCGCAATTGTTTTTAGAGATCTCTAGAATTTTATATCACTAAGATAAAGGGTTGTCATTTGTTTCGGATTGCCCAAAAGTGACAAGACCAAAAGATCGGAATTAGGTTCGGCTGTCTTTTTGGAGACTTTAATTTTTTTCCCCCCATGCCACCAAGAGATGATTCGTGTATCATTGATGCGGATTTTATGTTTGTATTTTATGATGCTGATAGGTTCCTTTCTGTGTTTGGGGATTTCGTAGCTCATTCCACTATCTCCCGCGTGCCAATCGTGTTTTGATGTATCAATAATTAGTTCTTGCTTAATTGCATAACCAAAACAAAATTGTATGCATGTTTTGCTTTTAAAAAATGAAATGCATTAAATCTTAAGGTGGTTTGCCAATTATTTTGAGAACTATGATGGACCCATTATGGAATCGGAATGCTAGAACTTATAAAGAGAGAAAGAGCAACTAATCCCTATAGAATTTTTTTTCCTTAAAAAAAAAAAAACCTTATCAAGAGCTAAGTAGAAAGAGTTTTTACTATTACCAAGAGAATTGACAGTAATAGACGGGCAGGTGACTCACCCGTCTGCTTTCTGAGAGTTAAAGCCTTCTAACGTCTTCTTCCTCCAAGATCTGCTGTTCTTTATTGTAGATCTGATAAGCAATGTTGCAAAATCATTTTGGGAACTATACTAATGTTCGAAGCTCTAGCCCTAAAAGAGGAGAAAATTTCTTTGTAAGAGAAATTTTCCCATCAAGAGAGTAGTCAGTCAGGAAAACTGATCAGGAGAGGAAAGAAAAAATGGAGTGGAAGATGAAGAGGTTGCTTGCTGCTACAGCTGTAGCCTCAGCTTCCAAACAAAGCAACAAAGCCGTGGTGAGTCTTCATGGGTGAGGAACAATTGAGAGTAACCTGGCCCATTTTGTGTAATCAAATGGCTAATTTGCTTTAATTATTTGGAGCACACTGCTGTCATAAAGTTTCTTTTTACGTGTAACAAGCATCATTATGGTTCTTACCTGATGGGAAATACAAGGGGTAAAAATGAAAAGGGGTCTCATTGCATTGTATCATCTAGTTGATGGCGATGCTATGCTGTTAGTGCTCTTTGGAGTATCTTTTGTCTGGATATTCCTAACCTGATCAGTACAATAGCATTTTTCGTGGGTTCTGAATTCCATATATGGTCGTTTGAGATATTTTATTCTGATTTATAGGAACAAAATTTATATCCATGTGGGAAAAGGAGATTTTTTCTATCTTGGACAAGATTCTGAAGGAAAATGTTTGCCTTCTTATGCTTGTGCTGCGCTATACCTAGATCTGTATCTAGTCTATCTAGGAAGAATCCTGCCTTGTAGTGGGAAGAAAAATTCTAGGAATCCTGTCTAGTGTGGACTGGAGTGCAGAAAGTCCATTACCTTTCAACTTTCACTGTCTAATTCATCCTCTGAACAAGCTTATGTTGAGCTTGATGGATGAAATAACAGTCCTGGCTGTAAACAGCTTGCTTAAATGTAATCGGCATGATGTGGTACTGAAACTTTCTATATTGAGTAGGATATGATTGTTATACTTCAACCATAAAGAAAGCAGCACTATTATCATAATGATGAATGAACATGATGCTATAATAAACAGTTTTCATCAACACTATAGGCATGCTAAAATCCCTTCATGCTTGGGAATAATGTGGTGATGAATTGTTTTTGGGATTGGCCTGGTGGTTTATTTTTTTCAAGTATGGTGGTTGCTTCACTTGCATTGTCATGGTTATGCATTAATGCTTGTAAAAGATGGACTTTAATTTGATCCTGTGTTGGACTATTAACAGGTTACGAGAAAATACAAACAGTATCACCAACAAATGCAATTGGTCGTTTCCTCTTTTGAGTCAGTGGCAGGTCTTAGTTCGGCTACCCCTTATATCAGTATGGCTCTCAAGTCAGTAGCAAGACACTTCAGGATCCTGAAAAATGCTATCTTGGATCAGATCAAGCATTTAAAAGAGATGTTGGGGGAGGATTTGTCGGGATCCATGTCTGGTACAATTAGTAAACTTGACACAGGGCTAGCTTATTTGGACCAAAGCTTCCAGAAGAACAAAACTGCATTTCTTGAACCCCAACAAGTGTGGAGGCCCCAGAGAGGCTTGCCAGAGCGCGCAGTAGCCATTCTTAAAGCTTGGTTATTTGAGCATTTCCTTCACCCGTATGTGAAAGTCTCTATCCCTCCCGCTCTTCTTAATTATCTCCAAAGACAAGAAAAAATGACGCACTTGTGTGATTTGTTTCCAGGTACCCCACGGATACTGATAAACACATGCTGGCTACACAAACAGGTCTATCTCGAAACCAGGTGGGGGGTCTACTCTTTATTTCATTATTGTTTTGTGTCGGTATTTTTTACTGTTTGGTTGATTGATATTTAATTGGGATTTGACACCATCACTTCTGTTTCTAATGGGTCCATGCCATGGGCCAGCAAGGCAACATTTATTTCTTAAGCCCTTCGTTATCTGTGTTTGTTCTTTCTTTTGCCCTGCAGTCTTATAATTAAGGCTGAACATGTGCCGTATTACAGCCCCTTTAGCTTTCTGATATTGTCTCTTTATACACGTGTAAAAATGTATGTTAAAAAAATGATACGAAATGAGGAACATGTAGGTATCTAACTGGTTCATAAATGCTCGAGTGCGTGTGTGGAAGCCAATGGTTGAGGAAATTCACAATCTTGAAACAAAAGGCGTGATGGGTGGGAACCAAAACGAGGGACCATCAGGTGCAGAAGGAAGCAGTCAACGAGCCATGGTTGAAGAAACTCCTCTGGGCAAGTTTGGGAGACACGGAGAGGTAATAATGCCGGACAGACAATTCCATTGTTTGGGAATGAGTTCCTCAGGTGGTGGGAATTCGGAGGGAGTGGGTTTTCTAATGGGTTCAGAGGAATGGAATCAAGAGAAGAGGTCTAAATTGGAGGGTCAGATAACGCCGAACATGGATGGGACGTTAATGGGTTTTGTACCCTACAGGCGTGGTGGTGGAGGCCTCGATGTGGGGGGACTTGGGTCTGTGTCATTAACGTTGGGTCTTAGACATGGGGTTGAAGGCGCTCAACACCACCCCCACCCCCACCCCCACCACCAGCAACAGCAATTGCACCAGGAGGACCAGATTAGACGTCAATTTGGTGAGCATATGATCCATGACTTTGTGGGTTAAGATCTTCATGTCTGCTTTTACGCCAAAAGTACAACCAGAAAGAAAGCATCAAAATAAGGATAAAGGAAGATGATGATAGATAAAAAAGAAGATAACTGACTGGTACTACTGCTGTTGAAAACTTTAGTGAAAAGAGAGGGATCCAACGTTGAAGGTGACCACTTGCCCTTGGTACGCCACTGTCATTGTTATGTCTTTAGGTTTTAGTTGAGCTCACTCCAAGTGTGATTTGGGTCGGGGGAACCGGTTTGGCGTGTAATTAACGATTTGTCTTGAAACTTGTAATTGTAATCAGAGAAAATTATATGATGTTCAAGTTCAACAACTAATTTTCCCGGTCCTGAAGGTTTAAGCCATGATTGTGTCTGGAAAATGGGAAAGTGGTGTGTTAACTTTGGCGAATGTGATGGCTGATATACATTAATAAATATTCTAGGTGGTTTGTAATAAACTAATAATAATTCATGTAAGGTAACAAAAATACTGTGATTATGCTTATGAAGAGGATAAAAATCGAAGTATCGTATGAATTTTATATTCTTTCCCTTACAACAACAGGTTTTTAAAGAAATTTCTTAGTAAATAAAACAGATATTAGCTATGCACGGTAAGAATTTACCGTATGAATCTTAAATTGGAAGATCCACCTATTCATTTGGTCCTTGAGAACTGTTATGGGCTGTTTAACAGTCAGAAGATTTGGGCCCTAACTGGAACCTCAAACAGTTAAACGCCATGGTTTTAATCCTGTTGGCTGTTGGTGCCACGCCCATGGCTAGTTACTTTGCCTCCTCCGACTTTGCGAACATATGTAGTTTAGTTATTATTGCGTCCGTCTTTGGGATCAACCTATCAATCAATCTGTTAACTAGCTAGGCGATATTAAAGGTTGGTTATCTTATTCTTGTCGTCCGATTTTTGTAAGTTTAGCGTTTCTGGTTGACAAGAACAGTTAAAAAACAAAAGGAATTCCCATAAGAGGAGCTAAGGTAGAGAGAGAGAGAGAGAGAGTGCCATGCAAATAAATACGATGACTACTGACGCACGTATCTCACACACACACAAATGGCTTGATACACCAATTTATTATGCATATGTATGTAAGTGAGGAAATATGTGTGTGAGTGACAGAGTGAGTGTGCATAGCTAGGCCCCAACCCACACTATTACAACCTGCACAGCATCTTTTTATGATCGTCATTATAAACATACATGCATGTCAATGTCCGACTCAAACTCTCGGGTTCTCTACAACGCTTGCCACTAGGGCAGGGCAGGGCAGCTGGTACTTTTTATTTGCTATCCTTAACCTCCCGTACAACAATTAAACAAGGCAGGGCAGTAATATATATAATGATATAAACAGGCACACGTAGAGAGAGACAGACAATTTAGGCACCTTCCCTGCCAAAATCTCGCCTGGGGATGTGGTGGTGGCCGTTGGCAGAAGAAGTGGTTGCAGAATACTCATCAGGGGGACTCGCACTCACTTCATCCTTAGCTCCCTTAAAAGCTGCTCCTCCTTCACTCACGGTCGCCTTCCTGTCCTCAGCCACGCACATGTCAGCACCACCAACACCAAAACCTCCAGCATAATAGTTCCAAACTTCATTTCTATATTTATATATCTCAGAATATAGGCAACTGAAGCGCAAACCGAGATAAATTTAGGCGAAGCTGGCCAGTCTTGACACTTTGGATGGCGATGGAGCTTATTGAAGAGGAAGGGAGCGAGGGTGTAGCTACTTATATAGTGGATGCAGAGCACATGAAAAGCCGCAACAAACATCAGGTGGCTTCTCCAAAATCTTAATATATAAATATATATATTGAGACTCTTGAAATGATGGGAAACCCCAAATTAGAGGTACCAAATTGGATAATACAAAGTCAACGAGCCACGTTTTATAGTGCCCCTCATCTGTCAGGGGATCTGTGATGTAAATGTAATATATATCCAAAACTCAAATGTTGCCCCACGTGTTTCTTCGAATGCAATATATACCAGGATTCTAATCAAATGTGCAGAAACTCATTAATTCTTCAAAACTCAAGGCTTTTTAGTTCATGTATTCTGTGTTTATTTTGTACTATATATTGGCAATGGAATAAAGCTGTTTTTTTTAAGCATTCAGACAGATTAGTTTAGTGCATCTTTTCAATGTGTATTCAATATGATATCAGTCACTATCATTCATCAACTTGTTAAACCCATGTACCGAAAAAAAAAAACTTGTTAAACTCAAGTCTGAGACGGCTTGGAGAAGTTGAATCACGTGATGGCGCCCTTAATTTCCTAAAAACGCATGTTTGGTTACGGTGAATGAAAACTAAATGAACATACAATCGCATGAAAACGATTATTTATTCAATATTAAGCATTTTTGTTTTAAATTTTTATTTGCGTAGTAAATTATTTTTAATTCAACAATAAACAGAGTCTTGAATTATGATAATGGATCACCAACAGCCGGGTCTTTTCGACCATGGCAAAGTCGAGATCTAGAAGAATCCAAAAATAAGTTGTGGTAGTGACGTCCATAATTGCTGGGTTGAGCTGAGCATCCATGAATTCAACATTCACAGGTCTTCCATTTAATTATTATAGATAAAGAAAATCGTGTTGAGATAACTCACACAATGGAGGTGCAGATCATTTGCCACCAAAAATCAAGTGATATGATGATAGATTATTTAACTATCCGCTGGCTGTGTCCATTTTTTTAAGGGAAAAATAAAAACAAATATCTATGAAAGGGTAAAGAGAAGAAAAATTCGTGGACTCTCACGAACGGGGAACTAGTGTTTTTTTTTTTTTTTTTTCATATTATGCAAATAAACACACTCATAAATACTCTCGCTATTTCTAATTATAGGAACTCATTGATTTTTTTTAGAAAATCCTAAAAAAAATACTATAAAAGCTAATTACATTATTTAATCATATAATATATTATGTCTTATTACATTATATATTAGTTCATAACTCAAATAACATAAATTAAAGAAAAACAATAAATTTTAGTATTTTAAAATAATATAATTAGTTTTATTAATTTTTTTAAAAAGTCAATAGAGTCTTATAATAAGAACGGAGATAGTACAAATATGATATTACATGTGGCAAACGGCAA
>JBAGKO010000009.1:3591490-3603643 GCA_037177275.1 Acacia concinna
TTAATAAGTAAAATACAAACAAAGCAATAGGATATAATTCCCCTCACAACATAACCCTCAATTAATTACTTTCTTTGTTTTTTGTTACATTACCCAAGTAAAGTGGGCCAACGATATAAATTGAAATACGAGTGTGGACACCAAGTTAACGCAAAAAGTGATAGCATAAATCAACAAGACAGACAGAGTATAGATTGAACAGTGTTGGACTCTGTTTACTCTGTTTTAAACTAACAAGTATGGTGAATGATGATGATGAAGGCGTCTATGGGACACTTGAGGAGCTTCTGGAGGTGATCACTTGGGCTCAACTCGGAATCCATGATAAGCCAGTAAGTTTCCTTCCTCATAACTAGTAGAATACCAATCATAATTTTTTTTTTTTTTTGTGTGGTTTGCAAAGAGCTTGTTTCAAATGGCTGAGCAAAAGTGATGATTTTAAAAGGTGGGATTGCTGAATGTGGACGGATACTACAATTCCCTGTTATCATTCGTGGACAAAGCAGTTGAGGAAGGCTTCATCAGCCCTAATGCACGTCACATAATTGTCTCTGCCCCAACGGCAATAGAGCTTGTCAAAAAGATGGAGGTGCGCGCGCGCGCGTGTGTATTACTGACTGTAGTAAATTAAGCTTTATGCTTAACGAACCTCTAGAACTGTTCTAACTTTGTTGTTTTTTTTAACCTTATGTAGGAATATTTCCCACGCCATGAAAGAGTTGCCTCGAAGCGAAGCTGGGAAAATGAGCAGCTTAACGGTGATTCCACTGAGTATGAGATCTTAAGGTGATTAGCACACTAATGGATGGGAACTAATGTGGTAGAAAGTGTTGTGAGTTTAACGTTTAAGGGACTTATTATAATATATATTATGCTAGATTATGACCGGGAATTTCCTTCTAGTGGGGTTCCTGTTCCGTGTTCCTGGAAAATACCCATTTAACTGCAATCTAGTTATGAAAGCCTCCAGACAACTCTTCTTTGTTTCCACTCCACATCAAGCATAGCATCTTATAAAACCAGTTGGGTGGTAGTAAAATAATTATAATTCTACATCAAGGTTTTAGGTAACTGAGTTATCAGATATAGGTAATTACTTGTGGACACAAGACAAGTTTACAACTCCACATCAACAGAGTAGTTGTTCTTTTATCTGCATCTGCGCCGCATCCAATATAAATACAGATTTGGAAACAACCCAATTACCAAACAAACTTAACCATTGAGATATATATATATATATATATCATCAGAAAGAAATAGCAGGGACACTTGGCTATGGCCGGCAAAAGCATCACCAACAACGTAAATCATTCCTGACGAATCATCAGTATTTCCTATTATTGACAAGCCGTCGATCATTATATTTCAAACGAGTAAGTCTACAAGGGATTTTATGATGGATAAAGCTTATTTGATTACCATATGTTGGTGGATTCTTGTAACACACATTTATTTATCTATCTTCTTTTAAGCTTTCTCATGAGCTAGCTCTTAAACCATGTTGCAGCAGTATAATTATTATCCGGGTATTGTTTTAGAAAAATAAGAGAAGGCTTAGATTTGAATAAAAAAAAAACAAGAGGCCAAAAATGAAGCTCTATTACACGATCCTGCATTGTTCCATAATTTAGACAACTGAGCAATGCAGTAGCCGCAGGATACCTCCTAATTTTAGAACTTGAAAGTATACAGTATAGACTACGATGGAAAAGAAATGAAAACCAAAGTCAAGCAGAGTGAGGGTTACACGTGAGAGCCCAGAGGTAATGGGTTTGACCCATAATAGGATTTTACTTCCACAGGCGTTTTAGCACGTGGCAGTCCACAGAATGGAATTTAAGCCATCGCTATAGGTCTTTCCAGTCAACCTGTACTACTTGCCTGAATGGGTAATGGGCTTGATCCATTTAAAGAGTAGTTGATTACCATCACATATCCACTGGCTCAATAATTTAATATATTGATAATAATTACACTTCAACTAATCCATAAAAATAATAAATGATAGTTAACTCATTTAATATGTCTTATAACTATTTTTTACTTTACTTTTACTTCTATTAAAAAATATATTTAAAATTTAAATGACTAGATAAATTAAAAATAAATATTAATCACAAGAATAAAACTGAAAAATAAATATTAATCATCTTAAATGTTTTATATTGTGGATTGGAGGGAGGGAGTGTGTGTATTTCCCCTTTCTCCAATGCAACTCCCCGGAAAAAGAGGAAAAATAAAAAAAATTAAATTGAAAATTGACCCATTAATAGATGTCAATACCTTATTTATAGCCTAAGCGATCAATATTAATTCGATTTCTCTCTTCGTTGAGTGAATCCAGCCATGGGTTTCTTGTGTTTCACTCGCTTAAGTTCGGTATCTTCCCATTGACAATGTTTGGTGATATTCTCATTTGCACATCTCCCTCCGAAAAGTCAAATACATCTCATATATATATATATATATATATATATGTATGCAATAATTCTGACTCTTCTATACTCAAATGTGCGTTCTCTCCTGTGAGTGATTGAAATATGATTGACAATCAAGGCCTTGCGGAAGAATCCATTCACAGAAAATCAGCAGTGAATTGTGACGTCCATCGTCACAGGTCTAGTTTAAGCTCTGTTAGGTCCTAGCTTGTTTAAAACGAAGAAGAAAAAAGCGCTGTTCCTCGTACTTTTGGATGTTTGGAGACCCTGTTTTGAGTTTTGACCAATGCCAAAGATTGAGCTCTTCTTTCATATCGCACGAATATTCTAGTTTGTAAATTCCATGTCAAAATGCAGAGTGTGGAAAGTCCGGTGTGAATGACAGAGTTAAAGGATTTTATTCTTTCGAGGGTCATCACTTATCAATAATCAAACTGAAAATCTTTGGAAAAGTCGGTTTAAAACGGTACATATATAGATGATTATGGAGGGCTCAGGGTGGTGCCAAAAACGCAGGGTTAGCCCTTCTCTGCGCCATCAAAACCGGCTTTCTTAAGTCTCTTAAGGATTAAAGTAATACAAGAAATAGTTCTACTCAATGAAGGCAACGTGTTTGCTTCCAATCCTTGTATACTAGTTTGCTCCATGTGACTTTTGGCTCCTTTTTTCATGGGGGTACCTCCCCTTCCCCTATTAAACTTTATCACCATTTCTTGTACATTTAAACCTTCCTGATCCTATATTCTTCTACAGGCTGAACATTGAACCTAATTCCAACTCAAAATGAGTTTTGGAAGAAAAGTGAGAAGTGGTGATTACTTGGAAGGCATGATAAATGAGAGTGTTGGAGGAAAGGCCAAAACGAAGGCTCCAAAAAATGGCTCTGCTAAGCTTGTTGCTGCTCTCACATGTCTTCAATGTTTCTTCGCAGTTTATGCGACGTTCCTCTTGTATTACATGAGTCCTCCTATAGATTTACGTACCAAACCAGAGATCACTTGGGCCACCCGAATCGCACAACAATGGAAGCAGCTTATGATCACACCGCACGTATTGACTCGCTACCAAGAAGTTTCTTCTTCTGTTGTCAGTAAGGAGATTCAACCCATTATTTCATCTCAAGTTTGCGAGAACGAGAAGATAGACTTCATGCAGAAGAAATCCAATGATGCTCAGATGATTAAGTTGAAGAGAGAGCTTTACAATGAGGTGTTGGACTTCCAAAGAAAAACCATTGACCCAGAGACTCTTCCTCAGCTCATGGCAATGAAATCCAAATGGAGTTTGCAAAACAGACCTAAAATCACAGTCATATTAAACCACTTCAAAAGAAAAACACTCTGTGCACAGCTTGATTCTTTGCTTCAACAGACGCTCCCATTTCATCAAGTTTGGGTGCTTTCATTTGGCAGCCCCAATGAGACCTCCCTCAAGAGGATTGTGGATAGCTATAACGATTCAAGAATCAGCTTCATAAGCTCCACTTACGATTTCAAGTACTATGGAAGGTTCCAGATAGCTTTGCAGACTGAAGCTGATCTTGTGTACATTGTAGACGACGACATGATTCCTGGGAAGCAGATGTTGCAAATTATGGCGCACGTGGCAGGGACAGACAAATACAAGAATTCTGTTCTGGGCAGCATAGGAAGGATATTGCCTTTTAGACAGAAAGATTTCACTTTTCCTAGTTACAGAAAATTTCGGTCAAAAGAAGCAGGACTATATTTGCCTGATCCTGCCTACGATATCACGGTTGATAAAGTTGTGCAGGTGGATTTCTTATCTAGTTCTTGGTTTTTGTCTGCTGATCTTGTCAAAACGCTTTTCATTGAGACGCCTTTTACCTTTGGGACTGGGGAAGATCTACACCTCAGGTATGTGTACAGGTGACATTTTGGTACTCTTGCAATTACTTCTGAAAACTCAACACAACTGCTTTTTGACCTTCTTTGTTCTCTTAGTTGAATTAGATTTTAATTTTAGATGAGAATTATCTATTTATCTATCAAAATATGAATTGCGGTATTATTGAATTAAAATTAGTATAAGAATATATAGATAAATACTTTCTGGTAAATGCCGGAAACCAAATCCTTCACAATGAATACCATTTCAGGAAGATAAACTCTAGCTTGGGAAAAACACTAAAAACATAAACTTTGATTTGAAGATTAGTCAAATAAGTATCAATTTGACTAGGCCAAAAGTTGGTAGGCTGCAATTAGTTATTGCTGTTGGGTTCTCAAACACCAATGAACAGTAACATAGGACCAGATCCAGAACTTTAGATTTGCTTTTGTAGTTCAAGAATGTGGATTGGATCAGCCATTTGTGCAATTGTTGAGATAGGGTGGTTGGATTTGTTCGCAAAATAACAAAATTAGTACTGCTATTTTTTTTGACAACATTTGACGTTGCCTAATAAAAAAATGTGCAGACAACCCAATTATTGCGTTTGAAAAATTAATTTTAGGGTTTGGGTTTTAAATGCAGCTATCAGCTTCATAAGTACAGAAACGGTGGCTCATTTGTTCTTCCAGTTGATCCTAACGACAAGGAAACTTGGGGTGATAGTGAACATAGGCTTGCTTATGTGTCTGAAACTACAGTAATCTTCAAGGATATAGTTCAAGTCAGAGATGACCAATGGTGGAAAGCACTGTCCACTGGTTATATAACTCAGTGGGCAGCAATGTACCCTCAAAAAATTGATGCACTCTTCTATGCTCATTCTGTGGATGAAGTTAAAGCACTTGCACCTCTTCTTGAGAAGTTCAGGTCCACTATGGGCAAAAAGGCTTACATTGTTGTCTCTGGAGGCAATTTCTGCCCTTGTGAGGAAGCTGCAACAGCTCTTAAGTGGCCTAAGGTGGTTTGTAAAGAGCGTCGTTTTAAGATTTTTGATTTGTTAGTTGGAGCGCTTTCTGGCATATCAAACTCAGAGGTACCAATGATACAAGCTGTATACTCTAGCATGAAGGGATTAATCAAAATTCACAATCCCAGTGTGGTTATTACTGTTTCTGACATTGATCCTAATGTAAGGAAAGCTTTGAATATGGCATTAGATGCTAATTCAAATACTACCACCCTAGTTCTTTTACCAAGAGCTTCAGTTTCAAAAGTTCTTTGGATGGCTGATCTTCGCTCAACCACATTACCAAGTAAGAAATTTCATATTCCTAATTTATTTTTTGAACCTTCAATTCCAAATATAACCATCATCAACTTTTTCACTTACAGTTTCAAGTTTTAACAACTAATCATCCATGCAGATTGGAATAAGATGCAAATTTCAGTTAGTATCATCACACAAAACCGAGTCAATTCACTAGCAAGGCTTCTCAAATCTCTTAGCAATGCTTACTATCTTGGGGACCAAGTTCCTATCACCTTCAACATGGACAGTAAGGTAGATGAGGCAACTATAAGACTGGTGAGTTCTTTTGAATGGCCTCATGGGACCAAAACCCTCAGAAGAAGAATTATCCAAGGAGGACTAATCAGAGCTGTTAGTGAGAGTTGGTATCCATCTTCTGATGATGATTTTGGTCTGCTGCTTGAGGATGATATAGAAGTATCTCCTTACTATTACCTGTGGATCAAATATGCACTCCTAGCTTACCACTATGATCCTCAAGTCTCTCTCCCAGAGCTATCATCCATATCCCTTTACACCCCAAAATTGGTTGAAGTTGTTAAAGAGAGACCAAAATGGAATGCCACTGAATTCTTCAAACGAATCCATCCAAACACACCTTACCTACATCAGTTACCATGCAGTTGGGGTGCAGTGTTCTTCCCAAAGCAATGGAGAGAATTCTACGTGTATATGAACATGAGGTTCACTGAGAATCCCAAGGAAAACCCGGTTCAAATTCCAAAGTCTAGAACAAATGGATGGGCAGCTTCTTGGAAGAAGTTCCTTATAGACATGATGTACCTCAGAGGTTATGTTAGTCTATACCCAAATTTCCCAAACCAAGCAAGCTTTTCAACCAACCATATGGAACCAGGGGCTCATATTAGTGCGGAAGACAATGTGGTTAAGCACAAGAAACTGGACTTCGAGGTGCCATTACTGAAGGAAGACTTCAGAAATTTGTTGCCAGGAATGAAGTTGCCTCCAGCTTCAAAGTTGCCATCTTTGAACCTCTTCAATCAGGCCCTTTCTCTCAAGGCTCTTAAAGCTGCTGGAGCCAAGTTAGGGCAAGACGTGCTTAGATGTGACAATGCCACTGAGATAGTGACTGTAGATCACAACACTGGTCTACCACAACGCTGCTTCAAGTTCTGAATACCATCATTATTTGTTTTGATCAATTTTTATCCTTCCTTTTTGGGTCGTCCTCTCAGTTTGGGATTTTATCTCTCAACTGTTTTTACATTAACGGGGAGACTGGGATGTCGATCCTGTTGCTAAGGGGAGTACTTAAAGATTGCAAAGAAGTATATGATGTAACGATTTCCCCGAATGAGATCATCGAACACAGATCTGTTCTGTTTTTTTTTTAAAAAAAAAAAAGTGTAACCGCGTTTGATATTGATGTGAAGCAAAAAAAGTGGCTACCTAAACGGTTATGCAGTAATTATTTTAGACAATCTTGTTATTTATAATTCTAATTATAAAGATTGCTTTATATAATTCTAACAAAAACAAAATTGCATATGTTGGATTTTAGGCTTAAATATCCCCAGGATCAATTACTTCGAAATAAAATATGAATAAATAAAAGAAGAGATTTGATATATAATTATTTTTTAAAATGAATTATAATTTAATTAGGAAAGGTTAATTAAAATATATATGGAAGGTTTTTTCCTTTATTGTTAAATCATTAAGCAATTTATTGCTAGTTATTATAATTTGGAATGCAAGTTGGCAAATATTTGGAAATCACTCAATAATTTATTGCTACTAATTACAGCTTGATAAGCAAGCAAGGAAAAGATTAGGAAATCACTCAGCATTTATTGCTATTAGAAAATCACTCAGTATTTATTGCTAGTAATTATAGCTTGAAGTGCAATATAAGAATCTCTATGAATAGAGCTTCCCACTCAACAAAAAAGACATCCCAGAACAACTAAGTTCTTTTGCTCTCTCACATATTTTCTTCCATAATTTCTTTAAGTTTTGGTGCATCGGATACGACTCGACCCGGTACGCATCTTTTGTCTCATTTTCTCATATTATTTATTTCTTGCCTACATCACAAGCAAAGTCTGGAATTGGTCAAAAATCAAAACTACATTGTTGAGATGTAACTGCATTGTTAACACTTGAAGTGTACCAACCAAAAAAAGAAAGAAGAGAAACGTGTATATAAATTGCTAAATGGCTTTACTAAATTCTGACTCGAATAAAAAAGGTTATTTATCTTGCTAACTTTATTCAACATCCAAAATAAATACTAGAAAAGTGAAAAAAAAAAAAAATGGTCCACCCATATGGACATGCCAGTTGGCGGCGTTTATGGTTAAGAAGTTTTTGTTGCTGGAATATGAGCTCATATGGGTTTCACAAATGTATGAAGAGTATTATTATTTAGGAGTGAGATTAAAGGTGTCCACCAAACAATGAATATGGTAGGAAAGGATTGCTTGGATTTGCAGACACACTAGTCTCAGTCACTCACCTTCCTGTCTTGCTGGCCAAGCCTCGTTTAGTGTTATAATTTTTTGGAAGCAAATCGGCATTAAAATCACAAAAATAGTGTTTGGCAATGAAATTGAATTCCCCCAAAAGAACGAACTTGGACGATTCCCCTTCATCGCCGTCTTTGATTTTAACCTCTCACTTGTTTTCCTATCATCGCCGTCTTTGATTTTAACTTCTCACTTATCTTCCTAACCGTGTTCAGCACAGTCAAAAACAATATTTTAGTAGGTTGACTTCAAATGAATTCCATATTTCAAGTTTCTGTCATATCAACAGTTTACTGCGGAGTAAGTAACTATATTATTAGTAATTAATCTTTATTTTTTTTAAAAAATTACTTTTTATTAATGATTAGCCTAATATAAATTATTTCCAACCCCTACAAGAAGCTAAAACAATATGATTTATATATAGTCCAACTTATTCAATGAGGGTATTTAAAATAAGAGAAATTATTCTTTTTGACATTTGAAGAATGAATGTTGAGCTATTTAATTAAGTGTAAAAAATAGAAAGAAATGATTCATATGTTAAAGAAAGATTTATCAATGCAGGCATGTATGAGCACATTGAATTGTCAATATTAGATTTGGATGAGAACTTAGAAAATAAGGGAGAAGGTAATGTAAGATGAGGAGGGGTTTTCAGGGGGAAGAGAATGTGCTGGTTCGGTAAGGTTGCTTGAGATGGCCGTTAGGTAGTTTCTGGAAGTGAGAACAAAGCTCCCTCCCGCCATATGATCCTGGTGAAGTTAATTAACGGCGTTAGGCAGCAAGCAAAGTACTCCAGCAAGTAGCGAGTAGCAAGTTGCAACATAAAAAGGGCCAACAAAAGCTGCATTCATTCATTCCCATGGAAGCCTCGCCTCCTCTTTCTTTCCACTTTGTACCTTAAACCTCCCTAACGCCTTCTCTTGGATGCATAGGAGCCCTTTCACCTCCCACTCCCCATCATCTCTATATTTTCAAAGCTTTCATACTTTCATCTCACTTCTCCTTCTGTTTGTTGTTCTATTTATCTCATCTCTGTTCTTCGTTTTCAGGGCTCCTATTGCTCCATCTCCTTGTCTCTCTCCGAAAACTCATTCAGGTAAGAAGCATCCCTAAATTCTTCCTTTCGCATCAACCGCCCACATTCATACTGTTATCATCTGATATATGACATTTTCAGTAAATCGCTGATACATTGGAAGATGGGAGAGATGTCGAGCTTCCAATTGGGTGTTATTGGCGCCCTATTCCTCTCTGTGGCCTCCTCTGTATCCATTGTCATCTGCAACAAGGCTCTCATGAGCAATCTGGGATTCCCTTTTGGTATTGTTTCTGCTCTCTCTATCCATTGTCATCTCCACATGATTCTATTCCTATTTGCTTGTACTTCTCTGGCTAACTTGTTACGCCCACCACTGTTTTGGTCAGCCACAACACTCACTAGCTGGCACCTCATGGTCACATTTTGTACCCTTCATGTGGCTCAGCGACTCAACTTCTTCGAGAACAAGCCCATTGACATGAAGACTGTCATGCTCTTTGGCATCCTAAATGGCGTCTCCATTGGCTTCCTTAACTTGAGCCTCGGTTTCAATTCCATTGGCTTCTATCAGGTTCAGTTCCGAACAAGATGCATATATCTTTTTAACAAAGCTTGTTTCTTGTGCCCTACTGAATATATATCGTTCTTACCTTTCAGATGACAAAGCTTGCTATCATACCATTCACCGTATTGCTAGAAACTCTTTTCCTCAAGAAGCAGTTCAGGTAACAAGTCAAGAAAAGTGAAAACACTCGCATATAGTGATTCAATTGTCCAACTATGGTCATATTATGCTAATAACTGTGAAAAACCTCATCTGCTCATCATCGTTGCAGCCAGAAAATAAAGCTCTCTCTTTTCCTCTTACTGGTTGGAGTTGGCATTGCCTCTATCACAGACCTTCAACTCAATTTTGTTGGGACCACTCTTTCCCTTCTAGCTATCATCACCACTTGTGTTAGCCAAATTGTATCCTTGACATCATTTCTGCTTTAATTACTTCTGCTCAACTATTATGACATGGCTTAGACTCTAGTTTAAAGCACAGAAGAATGTTTCTTAACCTCGTGCAAAACTCAGCTTACCAACACAATACAGAAGAGGCTTAATGTGTCTTCTACGCAGCTGCTCTATCAGTCTGCTCCATTCCAAGCAGCAATTCTTTTCGTTTCAGGCCCTCTGGTGGATCAGATGCTCACCAAACAAAGCGTCTTCTCCCACAAATACTCTCCTATAGTCTTGGTAATATATCAGATATCAATCTTTACTTTGCATTATAAATTGGATGATGCATAACTTATATAATACTCCCAAACTGAGTATTTCTTTCTTTTTTCTTTTTATTTGGGTTGGGGCTCAAGGCATTCATCATCTTGTCCTGCTTGATAGCTGTTTCTGTGAACTTTAGCACATTTCTAGTGATTGGGAAAACATCTCCTGTAACTTATCAAGTACTGGGCCACCTCAAGACCTGCCTTGTTCTTGCATTTGGTTACACATTGCTCCATGACCCCTTCACTGAGAGGAACATCATTGGAATACTCGTAGCCATCTTTGGGATGGGTTTGTATTCTTATTTCTGCACCCAGGAGAACAAAAAGAAACAGTCAGGGGATCTCTCTATAGCATCTCAGGTACGTCCTACTTTTTCCATCTTTTTACTTTATTCCTTTGATGTTTTCTCAGCTCTGAAATTTATTGATTTGCTTATTACGATTATGATTCTCCTTCACAGGTTAAAGACAAAGATCATAGTTCACCACTTTTAGCTGGAAAAAACGCGGGCCATCAGGATAAAGAAAGTCCGGAGCTTAAGAAACCGAGCAAAGATTCTCTTGTTTAGGAAGATAGGTCCTCTGTGATTCATAATTTCTTAAACACCGACATTATATCCAGTCTTCAGGGCCCTTCTCATGAAAATGAAGAGTGCAAATCAAGTTTTGTATTAATAAGTTCTCTGGTGTAAGTCCATGCATTTTGATTAAAACATTCAAATACCTTCATTTGCAAAATTTGTCATTGAAAATGCACTTGCTCTCGGACCAGTGCAAACTGGAGAGCTCAGCAAATAGACAAAAACCCGTGTGAAACCAAAACAGAGGGAGATTTTAAGGTGACGAATTAAAATAAATAAAAGTGAAGTTGGCAAATGGCAGAAGAGAGGAACATCCAAGTGGATCGCATTTTGTGCCACTTGCCGGTTCTGCTCATTTTGGTGGAGGGTTCATTCAGTCATTCAATTGCCTCCGTTTCCAACATACTCCATTTTTAGTCATTCAATAAATCAATAACACTGAGGAAAATACGATTCCTCCTGTCTTTGCACGGACTTTCAAGAAAGTTAATTATACTCGTATTACTTTAAATATTAAAATTTATTAGTTTTTATTAAATTTTTTTATTTAATTTATGAATTAATATATAATATAATAAAACATAAATTATAATATGGTTAAGTAACTTATTTTGTTTTCTTAATTTTTGTAAAAGAAAAAAGTTAATTGGCCTCATAATTAGAACGTGGAGGATATTTGTACCTACAATGAAAATAATACTGTTAAAAAAACCTGAAGGATAAAAATGCTCCCGGTTTGTTTAGATTGCATTGCACACCTTAATCTTTATTTATATTATCATAGATGACCTGTTTGGTTGGGCTTTTTTATGTCAATATAGATTGCAATGGTAAGTATATTGCACTTCTTTTGCTAATCTTTATTCATAGGGCCCCTATGAATACTTATTACAGGCCTACAATCATGGATAAAATCTCAATGTTAACCCTTGTAATATAATAAAAAGACAAGAGTTATCTAGGGGTGTTCAAACTCAGGATTGGGACTTGGATTAGGTAATAATTTCGGTTCCAGTCTCAGAATCTCAGGATCGGGATTTCTCAGTTTATTTTTTTAAAATGTTTATATTAAATAAAATTTTCATATTTTATTATTAAAAATAATCATTTAATAACTAATAAGGCTATAATAATTACATAAATTGATCTAGAGTTTAGAA
>JBAGKO010000009.1:3603743-3621108 GCA_037177275.1 Acacia concinna
AAACTGGATCGGCCAAAGAACCGGTCACGGTATGGGTTCAGGGTTCAAGGTTCAAAGGGTTCAACCGGGTCGGACCGGGGGTTAAATCGGTCATATTAAAATATTATAATTTAGATGTTATTACTAAATACTCAAGTAATAGGTTGATAAATCATTATTTTGTGTGAATTATTAGGCTTAAGTAGTGTAACACGCTACGCAAAGTTAGCTATAGCGGTCCCGCTAACCTGCTAACCGACGAGGTCAAGGGGCAGCGCCCCTTACGAGATTGTAGGGGGCAGCACTCCTATAGCTTTTGAAAAAAGGAGAGGTACTTTAAAAAAAATGTTATGTTCTATGAATTTTTACTCAGTTTCATAAATAAATTAGAAATATTTTTTTTCTTTTATTTTTAAAACCGGACCGGCCGGTTTTTCCGGTCGGACCGGTCATTGACCAGGTCAAAATCAGTCAACAATTATTTTAATGATCAGATCAGATCATGGGCCGATTCTCAATCTGACCGGTGAAATAGGCCGGTTGGATGCGATTTTTCTTTCATTGCTATTTCCCACCTCTTCGTCACCTTTATTTCTACTATTTTACTATTGTACCCTTGTCTCCTTTGATGCTCGGTTAACCTTCACTTCTGTGCTATTGAGGTGCCGGATGGGGCCCGAGATGGTCTTCAGGTGGAAGTCTTGATTTCCCGATGAAGAAGGGCCCAAAAAATCCAGAGTCTTTTCCCCTTTCCCTGGAAAATTTTGGAAGTGAAACGTTGAGGATCAACTGAAAGGGTTTTGGGTGGGTCCAAGTGGATTTTGAGTTTCTGTCCGGTGGAGTACCAACATACCTTCGGGAATTTATGAGCACGAGATCCCCGATTTCAATACCCTCAGGTTCATTAGCATCTCTTTTCATATATTTCCTCGCTCAATGTTGCTTGGATTCTTGCTCTGTTTTTGTCGTTGATTTAGTCCAGGTTTTGTTGTTGCTTCCATTTCCGTGCTTCGACGTGTGAAGTTTTCTGATTGGTTTAAATCTCTTTTATCCTTCATCTGTTCCTCGCCAACATAGATTACACATTTTCGAGTTGTGTTTTGCTAGTTTGTAAAATTGCAATAATTTTTTACATTTCCTAGTGGAAGAGGTAACTTTAGTCTGTTCTTCAGTCAAAGCCATAAACTATTTGTCAGGAGCTTCATTATTTAACTTTACTTGCTTTTTAATCTCATAGTTAATACTACTAGTTCTGCATCAGGTGTCTTCTTCCTTGGCCCTCGGCTCCTGAGTAGTCATTTTGTAGATGGATCCTGCTCTAAAATTTTACGTGTTGTTGGTGCTTGTGGGGTTAGGTAAATTATTTTTTCCATTTAGACTCTACCTATTTATTCCGTTCTTATTTTTATTTGAAATCATATTTTTGCTGAAATTTGGCTCCCTTTTTCTTTCTTTTTTGCGCCAGTGAATGCCTCTTTTGCAGAAACTGATTTTGGATATTGTAAAAGAGTTGTTAGAAGGTGGTCTTCCTCTTCTCTTGATAAGGAAATCAGACAAGATAAACACACACTGAGGGATTTGCTGTTCTTCCTACATATCCCCAGAACAGGAGGGCGCACATATTTTCACTGGTACTTTTACTAAGAAAAATATCTAGCTTGCACTTTGTGGGGTTCATTAACCTATGCTTCTGCTGGTATATTATTTATGCAGTTTCTTGAGAAAGTTGTATCCCAACTCTCTGGAATGTCCTCGTTCTTACGATAAGTTGCACTTTGATCCAAGGTGCCTTCTGAATTCTCTGTCATACACTGGACCACATTATTCTCTTCTAGTTTAAAACCTTATAGCCTGTCTTTGTAAGCTCGGTTGCACACAAAAGTTTTACAATTATTTTACCAATTTTCTGCACAAGAAAAAAGGATTGATCAAATTCTATTGAATCTGACTCATAGTGATCATTTATCAAAGAATGACTTTGGTTATCAAATGTGTGAACAACCCAGAGCAATTTACTTACAATACTTAGTTGACTTTCATAAAAAGTATCTAAGTTCACTGCTTTCTGTTTATTGGAAAGATAGATATTCCTTGCTCATTATCAACTACATATTCACAAGGCCTGTGCGGGGCTAAAAAATGTGTGATCCACAACAGTATTTTTATTACTCACCAATTTGTGAGAGGTATTTGGCATTTTTATCATATCTTGTAGAGCAAAGCAGCTTCTGAAATGTTATTTGTGATTCAAAAAATATTGAGTAAAATATGACTATTGACCCACAAATTTGTTTATTCCTGATCCTTTTTTCTCCAATTTCATAAATTTGCAGAAAATCTCAGTGTAGGCTGTTAGCTACACATGACGACTATGGCTTGACATCCAAATTTCCTAAAGAAAGAACTTCTGTGGTTACCATACTTAGGGATCCGGTTGATCGTGTCTTTAGTACATATGAATTTTCAATAGAGGTTGCAGCTAGATTTCTAGTCCATCCAAACTTGACATCTGCAATAGATATGGTGGCACGTTTGCGTGGCAAGACTAAAGGAACAAGCACACTAGATATCTGGCCTTGGAAGTATCTGGTCCCATGGATGAGGGAAGATCTATTTGCTAGGGTATGTTTCTTGTTTTAGTTATAGCTGTGTGTTCCCAACTTTTGCATTTTCTTTCCATGCTTCTAAATTTTTCAAATGCATTTATGAATTACTCATTAATAACAATTATTGAAATATCATATTGGATCTCCATTATCTAATAAAGATGTTCTTTCTTGCTTTCCTGTGACATTTTTATGATTGATTTTGCAACTTTAATGGACAGAGAGATGTGAGGCATGGTAGGGGACAGCGAATAACTGAGAGCAATGATTTCTATGACATGGAAGATTTTGCAATGCCATTCCATGAATACATCAATCATCCAGTGGCTGAGGATATTATACACAATGGAGCAACATTCCAGGTATCAGTGTGCTCTTTAGAACTCTGAAACTTTTATACGTCAATTAAATTTTTATAACTGCCATATATTTTCAATGTTTTCTGTAAGTTATGATATGTCTGAAATTACATGACATGGAATCTGAGCTTCTGTTCAGATGCCATTACTACAAAAAAGAGATGTTTCAGCTGCAAAATATACCATTGTTGTTGGCAGATGATCAACTCAGTTTGTTCCTCTAGCTTACCGTACATTATGATTTTTTTAATTGGATAGTGTCTTATGTATCTAAATATTTTATGCAAAAGCATCTCATTTTTAAGTAGCACGGTACTTAGGTAGAGCTGTAGGTACGGCTAGCGCATAATTTAGTAATATAGCCTGTGGGTGTTGTCTTCTATATTTAACAAAGAGTTGGCTATTCGACCAACAGGTTGCAGGTTTGACAAACAATTCTTACCGACCAGAATCACATGAAGTGCGCCACTGTGTACAGAAGCACAAGAGTCTTGGCAAATATGTGCTTAGAGTTGCAAAGGTATGAAATAAATTTGTGAAACGAAAGCCTCTGAATTCTTTTTTCTTTGGCCAACTGCATCATTTAATTATTTAATTCCTTTTATTAATACTGTTGTAGCATATGATTATAAATTTTACAGAAGAGGTTGGATGATATGTTGTATATTGGTCTTACTGAGGAGCATAGAGAATCTGCAACTATGTTTGCCCATTTAGTTGGTGCTCAGGTGATATCACAGATTAAAGCACCAAATTCAAGCCTGAATGATGCTGATAACATCGGTTAGTGTGATGGAAAAATTCCTTGTTTTGCTTGAGCTTTTTTTCTCAGTCAGATAACATGGCACAGTATGTCAAACATAATTTTAAAGTCCATAATCTCTCTTGTACCTGCACATATATGTCGTCTGGTGGTTTTTTGGATGTGTTGAAAAATGATATTGTGCATTGAGCTTTAGTTTTTTTTTTTTTTTGGACAAAGCATTGAGCTTTAGTTAGTATCTTCATTTTGGCGTTGTATTTGGTTGATTATGTGTATGCAATGCAGAACAGAGCTCATTTTCAGATTCAGAACCTGATAACAGTGAACATCAGGTAAGAAACATCCCCTTGATGAAGTCTTGTGAAATTAAATGTTGAGTCAGAAAACCTTTCTTACAACATCTCTTACTGCAAGACAGAGTACCATGTCAGACAAGGGACCAAATGAGACTGATACTAGTGAAAATAGAGAATCAACAAAATCAAATGTAAGGCTTTTTGCTTTGTATGATATGGTGTCTTTCATTAACTTGTCAGATGGTATCTGTTTCTTACTCTTTTTATTAAGATTAAATTGATTTTTCATTCATTTTAGATGACTGTGGAAAAGCTAACAGAAGCTTACGAGAGCTGTATTTATAATTTACGGAAGGCCCAGGCACGGCGACGTATTGCTTCTTTAAAGAGGATTTCACCTGTGAACTTCTCAAAAGAGGTAAGGTACCTTTTGCTGGGTCTTCTGGGCATTCCAAACACTAGCTCACCAAATAAAGTATGAGAGAGAAATTTGGAATTCATAAGGGAGAATGTCAACCATTAAATATGGGCAAATTTGAAAGGATATTAAGTTTTGAATATGAAAAGAAGTGACGTTTTCAGTTTTGCTACAAAGTTAGCTTAATTAACTTTAACTAGTTCTATTGGTTTCAGTGAGGTAGGTACTGGTGTCTTGTATTTAAAACCAAAGGGAGTAGTTTTTAGTGTCTTTAGTTTCAATTTTGTTTAGAAGCCGGGATAATATCCTGTTATGCTTATTCCCTTGTCCTGAAACCATTTCAAGAGATTTCTAAAGCATTTAGGCTATAACGGCTGTGGTTGCTTGCTGTTAAAAATCAAGACTCTGCTGCTGGAACTCTCATCATTTAGTAATTGAATTTCTGATATGAGTGGATCAAACCCCTGATATAGTGGTCCTTTATGAATGAAAAACCTGTATGTCCGTAGTCAGTAGCGTGTGATCAGAGCTCAACTTCAACACAGGCTAGTAAAGTGTGACATACGCATCATGTATGCTGCCTATTTATGGTGCTGAATTACGTGGATATAATCAGATAGCGGTATTTCTACATTAGATCCTTTTTATTTGTCTAAGGAACAACTTCATAGTAATTTGAACTGTTTGTCCATATCAAGACTTTCCTTGGGCCTTAATTGCCTTAATTATGTGCTACACATTAATAATAATTCTTTTGTATGCATACTTGCGATAGGTGTTTGAAATTGATAATGTCTGTTGCGAGCTTGTGCTGCTCTGCAATCTCTTTTCTAATGATTTGTATAATCTCCAGGCACGACATCAGATTCCTAAGGAAATTCTCCAACGGATACAATATCTTAATGACCTTGACTTAGAGCTGTATGAATATGCAAGAGACCTTTTCTCCAAACAAAACAAAGCTATGCAGAGACTGAATGAGGTATGACTGTTCAATTATTGATCTGAGGTGTTCAGAGTTTCGAGTCTCTTATCTGCTGGGGACGAAAGAATTAAACAGTATTCTATTCTGGGGTGCTAGTTCTTTCATTGTCTGGCAAATAACCAGCTTGGTTGTATTTACCTCTGTATGTCGGAAGGCGTATGATGGAAGTGTTGTCATAACATGCATTTAGTGTCTCTGTTGATTATTGGTTTGTGTATTTTATTTCAGGAGAGATGGGATAAGATAGCAAGCAGTGTGTACTGCCTCTCTCTTTGGACGGTCTTCCTTCCTTTAGCAATCGCTTTGGCCTTCCTCCTTTTCTTGTTCCTTGTTATTGTAAATGTGAGAAGAAGAACATCGAAGGAAAAGCTATGAAACGATCACAGGGTTCTCAATTGTGCAAAAAACATACAATGTGATTCTGCCCTTCCCCTTAAATGCCCCAACTGTCTTCTATAATTTTGTCTGATCGCGGACAGCTGAATTCTTAAGGGTCTATTGCTATTGCTTTCATGCTTTTTAATCTAGGATACCTCATTCTATCTCTGCATAGTTTTGTTTTAAAAAAAGGCGTTTCGACAAAATCGTTGATGTAGGGATAAATGCTTTTAATTAGTTTTTCTTACTTTTTAATCTTATATCTCCTCTTAATTATTTTTTTGTTGCCTACTTCTCTTAATTAAATTTTATAACCTCATTTTTCCATTTTTTAAAATTGAACTCGTCAAATTTTTTCCCATCCTCTCCTCTATTTTCCATGTACCAAACAGACTCTTAAGAGTGCATTTGGTTCAATATGATATTTATGATTGCATTATCAAGATAAGAGTATTTGATTGTTTTTTAGTATTGGAATAGGATTTACTATGGTAATGTTGATTACCAAAATAATGGTAATCCTCATTCATACCTTCCTATATGAATTTTCATTACCATCTTATTGCATGATTTTAAAAGCTCAATTTTCCCTTTAGCTTCATTTGTTTTTGTTTCAATTGTTTCATGTCACATGCCATATCACGCCACAATCGCCATTGTCACCACCTCTTCCTCTTTCACCTTACTGCTTCCACCTCCATCGTCATCACTTCCTCCTCCTCTTCCATTGGTGCCGCCACTGCCACTTTTACCGCTGCTATCTCTACTGTTGGTGTCGCCGCTACTACCTCATCCTCCTATGTCGCCACCTTTGCCGCTACTACGATGCTGTTGCCATATCTCCCCACCTCCTCCTCCTCTACCACAATTGCCACCACTGACTCTTCTTCCATCGTCATTGCCCCCCCTCTTCTTCAACCACTGTCACTGTTGCCGACCCCTCCTCAACTTATTACCCTGACATCCTCCTCCTCCGCTACCTCCACAGTTGTCGCCACTGGCTCCTCTTCCACCGTCGTCGCCCCCACCTCCTCCTCCACTGTTGCCCCTATCAGCTCCTCTTTCTCCACCGTCATTGCCACCTCCTCCTTCACTATTATAACTATTATTGTCATCCTACAATAACTTTTAACTATTTTTCTATAAAGATTATAATAAGGGTAAAATAGATTTTATGTGATATATTAATTTTAAATAATTATTAAAAAAATAGTTCATTGTACTTTACTTTAAAATCTAACTAAACACTTATTATGTAATTAGTATCATATCACATTACAATATAAAGTATAATAGGTTTAAAACAAACAGGCTTTCTTCTTTAAACGTTGGGTGGGGAATTTTTGGGCGCCTGAATTTTATTTACTATGTTGTGGGGTTCGTTGCTCTTGGGCAAAACGCCTTGTTCCCATTAGTGACGGACAGCCTGTAAAAGTTGGAGTAAAAATACATAATATACGCTGCTTTTTTTCTTTCTTTCTTTTTTATATATTCAGAATACACAAAAGAAATTTGGAAAAGTTTATAAAAAATAAAGAAAAATACAAATAAATACTTCATAAATATTAAAAACTTAAAAAGATTAGTCAAATTTGACAAATGACAAATGAATGGTAGAAAATTGGTCAGTTTTAATCATTCTCTGTTGAATTTAAGTCATTTTATTTTAGTTTAGTTTTAATTATTCTCTATTATGTTTTAGTCAGAGCCCCTCATTTGCCTTTTATCAAATTTAAGTCATCTTTCAAATTTCAATGTTTTTAATGTTTAGAATATATTTATTTATCTTTTTCTCTCAAAAAATTTTCATCCCAAAATTTGTTGCCAAAGGTGATAGTTATAAAAAGAAAAAAAAAAAAAGAAAAGAAAGAAACCAGTTTGCCGATACAATTTTTATTCAAGCATGAGCAATATAACTTGAAAATAGGTTGCACCTAACTGACAATAGTTATGCTTGCAGAAAATATACCTATGCCAACTTTTGAGCAATAAATTTAAAATGGAAAAATTTTCAGTAATTTTTCTATGAATATAATCTTGATTTTGGTCACAAATAAAGGAGTATAATTATTTAGTCACGTTAAATCTTAAAACTTACGCATAAGTATCAGGTGAGGTCTTTTCCATCTCAATTCTCATGGATCGCAAGTTGCTCCGAGTTGTTGCTTGTTTTTTTGTGCGCTAAAAAATGTTTAAGGCTACGCAGTTCAAAAATATTATAGATTTTAAAGAAAATTGTGTTTAAGTGTCAACTCAATCTTATAAAATCTTATAATTACACTGAATTTTTATAAAATTGTTAACTAGAACTAAGTGTAATTATAAAATTTCATATGATTGTTTATTTTTTTTAATGTTGGAACTTAATCATAATTTTCTTTAAACTTTAAAGCAAAAAATAAAATCATGATTTAAAAATAAATAAGTTGTATAATTATTCATAGCTGGTCCCGCGTAAAAAATCATCAATGGCAAGAATTATTAATTGCGGGGGCCCATATGCATTTCAGCCGAAAAAACAAGAGGATGAATAGAAGTGTAATAATTCTCATTGGCCCGTGAAGATCGTCGGTGATCGCTCCATCAAATCTGTGTGATACATAAATCATTGATATAAATATTAATTTTTTTGAGATCCACTTATTATTTATGTCTTAAAATAATTCCCACAGATCCACATCTTGTGCCTCCATTTGACATTGCCACCTCATTTTGACCCAACGTCTAAATTTCCTTTAACAAATCTTGATGTAATTTAATTGGCTTGGTGAGATCACCCACCATCCAGAGCAGCAATTTCTTTTCTTTTTTTTCGCCATGAGAGCAGCAATTTCACCCTTTTATTTTCCAGCAAAGAATAGCTGTACGCAAATCAATCAATCACTGAAAGCTCCAAACCAAAGTTAATAATTGAATTTTCCTGTGAAATTCATTATTCGTGGAAAATTGTGCATGGGAATATGGGATTTTTAAATAGCCAAAAAAACCATGGTTCAGTTAAAAAAAAAAAAAAAAGCAGGGAAGAGATGGTGTAGATATGGAGGAGGAATCATTTAACTGAGAGGCCTCTCAGACACACAGCGAAAATGAGGGTTTCACTTTGAGCATTCCATTTCCATCGCCACTGCCGTACAAAATAAGACCTACTTTACCAAAATCATACACACGTTTCAAAGGAATCTCATTCTTCTGCCATTTTAATCTTCAGGCTCAGACTTTCTCCTCTCCTCCGCTGTCTCCATGTGCTGCTAATGTGTCTTCTGCTTTCTGTCACACCATTTTCTGACACTTTCATGGCCGTCTCTCCTCCCCTACCAACGTGCTTCCCTATCACCTTGTAGTCGCTGAAGCAGCCATGTCAGAGGTCCTAATTCCATTCTAAGCTCATCCTTTTTCTTCTTTCTTGTGTTTGATTTTGGTTTTGATTTCATTTCATTTTGGAACGTGTTTTATTCCTCAATATTATCTCGTGTCATTCAAGATATTCTGATGATTTTTGCTCATGTTCTTTGGCAACTCCGTTCCTGTAATGTCTGCCTCGGTTCCTAGCTTGCATTTTTCGTTTTATACTGCTTGTAATGAGCAGCAGAATAACATGACATCTGAGAGTAAGTTGTAGATTGTTATATTTGCAAATAATGCAGTGTTCTGCATATGGATTTGAGCACCTGTGCTACATTTTCTCAGCGACCAAACGGTCCACTGGATGTGTTAGTTAGTGTTTGAATGAAATTTGCTTTTGTGGTGTTCATTGTTTAGAATGGAAAAGGATTATAAGTAGTGGTTGGATGTTCATTATCAGATACTCAGAACCCTTGAAAAGACGATTACTTTGAATTGCATATGAACCTCATTTTTTTGTAGTTTCTAAAGCCTATTAAAAGCACTGTTTGTAGGATTCTCAATGACTCATAGTCGAGACTCGAGAATTTCTTTTTCTTTTGGAGGTAATTAAATGGGCATGGAGATAATGTTTGAGTGGTTTTTATGGCTTTAGAAACCATTTAACGGACGCTGTTTAAAAAATATATATTTGAACTTGTACTAGCAGTTAATATAAATTATACGAGGCATCTCTTTCCTTAAATTCTATCATTATTTCTCGTGTACTTAAATTTACCATTCTTTTTTTTTTTGGCTGAAGTATATTCTAATTTCTTACGGGATGTGAGCAAATAAGAACAGCCTCTATCTTGTATTAATAATTTAATATAATATTCTGAAACAGGACATTACAATCATGAAGGATCCTTTGTTTTTGGATAAGAGTTTCAATGGTCTATCGGATGAAATGTTTGATGATGTCATAAAGTTCTTTGATTTCCCGCTGGATGATGTGGATGCTAATATTGCGGAAGAAGAAGACTGGGATGCCCAATTTAAACGCATCGAAGAGCCATCTTTTGATGTGTTCTCAGTATCATCGTCTGAATTGTGCGGTAAAACTCAAAATGACAATTCACACCTTGGGAGGACAATCTCTGCTGTGAGTTTTCTGCCCTCTGTAATTAATTACATTTTACTTCAGCGACAACCAGCTGCAAGATTATTTCAAAAGAATCCAAATTTGAGGGTGTGTTTAATTAAAACAAAATGAACTGTTACTAAAAATTTAGTGATCTGTCTAAAATTGTCCTCAGTTAGAATATATCTTCATTGATAAAAAATTGTGCACTATTTTTCATGTTTTACATATCTAATGTTATGCTTAAGGAAACTTCTGTCTAAGAATAATTTAAATACAGAAATAGTGCATTTCTCGAATGTGCTGAATGCTATCGCCTGTGTTAGAAAAATTGATTTTGAATTGAGACTTCAATAATACTGGAGAATCATTTTAGGTGCTTTTTTATTTTTATTTTGTATTTTCAGTTTTCAACTAAGCCCATGAGTGGGTCGGCAGTAATAGAAGTCACTATAGATTATAAGATTGGAACATAGCCTGAAAAAGGTTTCTCATATTGACCTGCAACTGGCCAGAATGTCCTGGAAGTACTTCCGTCACTGTCTTGGACTCGCAGCCCTTTTGTCATGTTCATCTGTTTAATTTAGTCATGTATCATGTTCATACTTCATAGTAGGGTTTTAAGATGAATGTGTTTCCTAGTTCCGTATGAAGTTCTCCTTCTACTCTTCTGTGCACTTGGTGTGTTGCACAGGAATGAACATTGATGGTGCTTTTGTTGTGAGAGTTTACTACAGCAGGGCTGAGGCGAAAGCAATAAATAGAATCAGGGATAATATAACTTCTGGTCCTTCGGCTTTTCCTCAGTTATCTGTTTAATTCCTGAACTTCGAGTCAGCATAACTAAATTTTAGTGATTGAATTGATAATTGACAGAAAGTTAGTGGATTAAAAGTTATATTATCCCCTAAAAACTATCTCCTTTCACCATCTTCCACCACAAGACTACGAAAGATTGAAGATCAAAGGCTCCTAAAACCTCAATGCCAGATGAACCTAATCCTAATAAGCTCTGTAACCTATGAACTGAACCAGCACCACGCACCAATCTCTCTTGATTAACTCTCTAGCTCCCCTATTACATCATGGAAGGGAAAATCACTTGTTAAATTTTCTTACTGGAAAATGAAGCATAAAGTGAAAACAGAAATAAGACGTTTGACTAGATGGTATAGAGTTACATCACACATGCTTTGGCAAGAACTATCTATACCATGATGAATCACAAGCCAGATTGCATATAGAAGGAGTCGCTTCAGAACTTCTGTCTCCTTGGTAGCATGCCTCTTAATATGATTGGTTCTGTTTATTGAATGAATGTAAATATTGGAAGTTAATGCCATGGTTCCTCTTTGATCACCTGAAAAATTTCTTTTCTTGGTGAAGACTACTTGAAACTTCATGCGCTATAAAGAATTGATACAATATTTTCTTTGATAAATTATGCCCATCGCTCTTGTTCCTGATCCACCTTAATTTTTTCTTTTGTTGTGCTTATGATCTATTGGTATTGCAGTGTAAGGAGATTCCCCATGTGAAACAAATGGCAGAGGCTGCTAAGCCTAACGTCTACCTTCATAAAAAGGATCAGCCCCAGTTTCGAATTTACAGCCCAGTTTCTGTATTTGAAAGCACCACATCTTCATCTGGTGAGAGTTCCAACTTTGATCTGCCCATCATCCCGCGGAAACGCCCTCGAGGGAGGCGCCGGCGTCTCTCCAGCTTCGCCTCTCTGTTGCCAATTCTGCTCACCTCTATATCACCGCCATTGAGAAAATCTCGAAAGGGGGCTGCCACGGGACAGTTATTAAATGGGGTGAAAAAGAAGCAGAGGAAGAAGGATCTCTCCATTCTCTCGAGTGAAGTCAAGTTGAAGAAATGGTCATCAGGAGATTGGGGCGCGCCTAGAAAATGCATGCATTGTGAAGCGACCAAGACCCCACAGTGGAGGGAGGGACCTATGGGTCCCAAGACTCTCTGCAATGCATGTGGGGTTCGATACAGGTCAGGTCGCCTGTTCCCTGAATACCGCCCTGCGGCTAGTCCCACGTTTGCACCATCTCTGCATTCCAACTCTCACAAGAAGGTCGTAGAGATGAGAAACTCGGTCATGCAAGAGTCTAGGTCTTCTATTTTGGGTTTGTCTTTGAACTAACCTTCCTGGAAATGCTGTAGGATATTATGCTATATTTTATTGATGTAATCCAAAACAGGTGCCTTCTTGTTCATTTTGCTCGCCTTCTTTTTGTTATTATAATGTTGCATTACTTAGCTTCATTTTGTTCTTTTCCCCCCCTTATAAATCATGTAAATCAGTGGAATGTAAAAGGTGGTGGCAGCGCGGACAGTATTAGTGTTTGTTAGGCATTCCAGAAACGAGGGGTCAATTTTCAGGCAGAAGAAGACGATGGAGTATAAGTGGTTATATTTAAACATTTGCATAGCTACCTAATATCCTTATTATTTTCTGGGCATTGCTTTTTTCTTTTGTTTCTCCGTTCTACCCACCATCTTCTTGTCGGAAAAGCAAACAACCAGTTTCTTCAATCTAACAGCAATTGGATTTCAAAAAGAAAAATGGAGTTACACAGTGCTATTGTATTTCTGACTCTGTTATTGCTCTCTCTCTCTCTCTGTTTTGGTTATACTTCTCCCCGTACAAGCAAACAATTGATGAGGACGCGAATTCAACTTTATTTTCCCCGCTTTCTTGGTTGGCATGGACGTGAATTCAAACCAACACGAGGACCGCTCTAGGATCAAGAGGGGCAAGCCTATAAAAAAGGCTTAGGGGTAAGAGGTAAGGGCTAGGACTTAGGTGGGGTGGGAATGAAATATATTCAAGTACAGGGAGAGTAATAAAGCATGACGTTAGAGCTCCACAACCATTAACCAAGTCATGCTTTTTAGGACACCAACATTCCAACTTGACACTCAGAGCAGCCTAGCTAGGGTTATATATGGGAGCACAGTGACGTTGGTTGAGGCGTACCTTTATTATTTCCCATTTATGCTTCTGATGAAGAAAAGGGGCATTGGGCAACCAACGACACTTGGTTTCCAAATTCAATTCTGACTGTAGGGTAGGGTTAACTTGTGCGTACTTCTCCTTCTCATTCAATCCCAACCTCCTCCCTTAACTATCTTTGGTCACGGATACCCCCTTCCCAAGAGCTTAGTCCTGATTTTTCTGTTTTTATGACATGGCTGGGCAACATAACATTTATGACTTGTTTAACTGTCTTTCCATTGATCAAGAAATACTACTACTCCCTCCCCCTTCCTTCCTTCCTACTATTCCCTTCGGTTCTAATTATAAAGATATGTTGATTTTTTTAGAAAATTTTAGGAAAATCTTAATAAAATTAATTACATTATATAATCATATCATATATTATGTTTTATTATATTATATATTAGTTCATAAGTTAAACAATATAATTTGAAGAAAACCGACAAATTTTAATGTCTTAAACTAAAGTAATTAGTTTTCTAAAGATTTTCTTAATGTTCCCCAAAAAAGTCAACAGGCCCTTATAATTACGATCAGGGGAGTATTAAATTAAAAAAGTTCGTTGAATTATTTAATATGACATAATTTTTTTAAACATTATAGTCATTTTATTTAATTCTTTTATTCCATCACCTCCTCAATTATTATTGAGAAAGTATATAACAAATTAGTAACAAAAAATTGATAAATATGAAAAATGCATATTATATTTTGGATAAATGTCAACTCTCCAAATCTATCATATATTAAAGATTAAAGGGAGTATTTCTGTTAATTTTGGGGGCACTTACTTGGATATTTCTACTGATTTGTTGAGTATGTTGGGTTCTTCGGTAACAGCACAAGAAGTAAAGCAAGATGATTTTAGTATGGGTCCTCTGAAAGCTCCAGGTCCAGATGGTTTAAACCCTCTCTTCTACCAAAGTCAGTGGGAGGTGGTAGGTAAATTTTTGGTTCATCTGGTTCAAGAGATTTTTCAACAACCAAATGAGATTAGACGAATAAATAGCACAAATATTGTCTTGATTCCAAAAATTGATATTCCGCAGACAATTCGTGATTTCCGTCCAATAAGTCTTTGTAATGTGGCCTATAAGGTGGTTACAAAGGTTTTGGCTTCAAGGATGAAGAGAGTCATGCCCCAAATAATTGCTCCTAACCAATGCAGCTTTGTGCCAGGACGACAAAGTTCGGACAATATTATTTTGGCACAGGAAGTTTTTCATTCCATGCGGAAGACTAGAAAGAAAAGTGGTTTTATGGCTCTGAAAATTGATCTAGAAAAGGCTTATGATCGTGTTCGTTGGGATTTTGTGCTTGGTTGTTTGCAAGAGCTGCACTTTCCTGACAAGTTTACAGAGATAATAAAAAATAGTTTGTCCACGACTACAATGCAGGTGCTATGGAATGGGGAGCCAGATGCTAGTTTTCACCCCACTTGTGGAGTTCGCCAAGGAGATCCAATATCACCGTATCTATTTGTTTTAGTAATGGAGAAACTAGCTCATCTTATTCAGAGTGAAGTTCTTCAGTGTAATTGGCTACCGTTTCGTCTAAAGAAGAATGGTACGGCCGTGTCTCATTTATTTTTTGCAGATGATCTTCTTCTATTTGCTGAGGCATCTTTGGACCAAGCAGCTATTATTAAGGCATGTCTTGATGATTTTTGTGAAGCATCTGGAGAAAAGGTAAATAATGACAAGTCAAGGATTTTCTTTTCTGACAATGTGTGTCATAATAGACATTTAGAGATCAGTTGCTTTTTGGGTTATACGCCTACTATGGATCTTGGTAAATATCTAGGAGTTCCTATTCATCATGAGAGGGTTTACAAGAATACTTATTGATACATTTTAGATAAAATGGATGACCGACTCAAAGGTTGAAAAGTAAATTCTCTCTCAATAGCTGCTAGACACACCTTAGTCTCGTCAGTTGTAGCTGCTATACCCTTATATGCGATGCAATCAACATGGTTACCTAAGCAGACATGCAATGAGATTGATAAGAAATGTCAAAATTTCCTTTGGGGCAGTACACAGACAAGACGAAAACCCCATATGGTGGCATGGGAAGATATGTGTCAGAAGAAGGAATGCAGTGGCTTAGGGTTACGACATGCTCGAAAACAGAATGAGGTCTTCATGATGAAGTTAGGTTGGGGCCTTGTCAAAAAGAGGGATACTTTGTTGGTTAAATTTATAAGGGAGAAATACAAATGTGGGAATGATGTGTTTCCACATATTGGGAATCACCGTAATAGCTCGCATGCATGGCAAGGCATTAGAAACACTTGGGACAAGTTACAAAAAGGAGTAGGATGGAGCCTTGACAATGGTCATAGTATTAATTTTTAGAAGGATTTCTGGGTATTGTATCATGATAATCTTCTTCATTATTGTATGATGACGGTTCCAAATTCTTTGAAAGAGGAGCATGTGTGTGATTATATAACCCCCTCAGGGGGATGGAATTGGGCTAAGTTTGACTCTTACCTTCCTACATCCATGTTGAAAGCAATTCAACAATTAGCTCATTTGTCTCATGATGAGGAGGTTGATGTGCCTATATGGAAAATTTCGCCTAATGGAGAGTTCTCTATCAAGACAGCTTATGATCTTATGTCCAATATACAGCCAGTCACTAACCAGAGTTTATGGAATAAAGTATGGAAGTTACATGCACCTCAGAGGTGTAAAAATTTCCTATGGTTAGCGGCTAGAGGCAGATTGTTAACTAATTCCTTATGTACGAGAATGGGCATGCAAGATTCGATTGCTTGTTACTCATGTGGATCCTGTGAAGACAGTTTACATGTTCTCAAATATTGTAGTTCGGCAAGATGTTGTTGGGATAAGGTATTGCCAATAGGCAAGAGTCATCATTTCTTTATGTTTAATGAGGTACTATCTTGGATTAAATGGAATTTGAGTTAGCGTTTTAAGGTCTTAGTGGTACGATGGTCAATATATTTTGCAATTCTTTGTCAACAATTATGGATTAACAAAAACGTGAGAGTATTTCAAGATAAAGCTGTGGGTGTTATCCAGATCCAAGCACAAACATGGGCTCAAGCAAGATGGTCCAATTGTCATTTAGTGAGTAACACTTATCCTGGACTATGAAACGTGTATTCTGGACAGCTCCTTTTGTGGGATGGATTAAACTTAATGTTGATGGGACTTGGTGTGTTGGAGGGCATATGGCTGGTTGTTGTGGCATGGCATGTAATCATGATATTGAAGTTATGGGTGGTTTTATGTTCAATATTAGGAGGGGCAGCATTTTGCATGCTGAAGCGTGGGCAGTAGTGATGGACTTGAAGAAAGCTTAAGATTCAATTGGAAGAAGGTTATTCTAGAAACTGATTGTTGGGAGGATTTGGATCTTATTACAAATGGAATGGGAGAAGATCATCAAGAGGCAATGTTGCTATCAGAAATTATAAGTTTTCTAGAGCGTGATTGGGAGATTCATTTGGAGTGGTGTGCTCACGATGCAAATAGCGTTGTTGATAGATTAGCATAGGAATTATTATCTATTGCTGATGGTTATTTTTCATTCTAAGAGGCACCAGATTTTTTGTTTGAAGCTTTAAGGACTGATGCTACTATCCTTTTAGTTTAGTTTTTTTCTTTGTTCTATTTTGAATTCCTGTTCAATAAAAAAAAAGATGGATTCATCATGATGTTGGTTTTGTTTGTGAAGGTGGCTAGTGGCTACACCAAACACCCCTCCATTTTGCTTCTATTTCACATCTCTCTCTTTCCCTAGCATTCTCTCTACTCCATTTTATGGAGAAGCAGGGATGGTTAAAACAACCACAATGACTTGTTTTGTATGTATCTTTGACCCTCCCCATTTATGGAGTTTTTCTACCTCACATTTGTATCAATTTATCATAGTGTCTGATTTTCTGTTTTTTAAAGAACATATATGAAGTTACACTACCTCTTCTAAAAAATGGAATAGGTTATTACTATGCTAAATCATTCAAGTTAAATTTATAAGATATAGAGAGAAGGTTTTTTTAAACCTATTTATTCATTACATCATTAAACCTTTTATATGAATGTCCAACCTTAACTTCATCTATTCATGTG
>JBAGKO010000009.1:3621208-3633268 GCA_037177275.1 Acacia concinna
TATATTAGCAAAGGAATCATTATCTATTGCTAATGGTTATTTTCCATTTCGAGAGGCGCCAAATTTTTTGTTTGAAGTTTTAAGGGCTGATACTTCTACCCCTTTAGTTTAGTTTTTTATTTCTTTCTTTGTTTTGCTTTGAATTTTTGTTCAATCGAAAAAAAAAGTATTTCTTAACATTCCTGCCGGCATAAAATGTTAGTTCAATTTATGAAGGCAGGGCTATAATGAGACCTCAAGAAAGGGACTTAATTGCTCATAAATCACATAACAATTGAGATGATAATATCAATAGTAAGAAATGACAATAAGATTGTGCTAACCTGTCATTGAGACTCCTTGAGAATTAAAGTACCTTGATTGTGACCCTTCCAGTAATTCCCCAGATTTGAAAACAGCCAAATTTACTTTAACTAGGGAAAGAAGTGCAATAACTGCGAGAAGTGAGTTTTTTGAAATGAACCTTGGTTGAGTGTTTGCCGCAATATCAATAGGGAATGTGTGGTGATTGCATCCAATTTTTTCTAAATAATGGTCATGTCAAGAATGGATTTGTATTTTCATGCGGAAGGTTTATACCATGGTTCTTAGATCCGGTCCGGTTTGACAACTGTTGAACTAATGGTTAAACTAGTCCAAATTAGCGGTATGAACTAGCCTTTTTTTTTAAAAAAAAAAACAATTTTTTTATTTTCTTCTTTAGAATTTTATAAAAATAATAGTAAAATTTTCACTCATTCATTGGTTTAACTCCAATTTAACTTACTAACCCTTAATTTAGTATCATGTCCGATTCAATGATCAATATGAGTCTCAGAATCTTATTTATACACGGATTTTAATCTCAGGTTGTTCTAATATTAAGATTCTCAGAGATACATTGAGCGTGGAGGGAGGTAGAAGGACACGTGGAGGTGGGTTAGAGACTTGGAGGAGCAAGGCCGCTATGAAAGCCAATTTAGGCGAGAGAGCAGGACGACAGAGATTCCTGAGTGTGACCCCATCCCCCACCTTAAACAAGTTAATGGGACCTCCTTCCCCCGGGGAGAGATAAGCCACTCTGGTGCTGACACGCGTCCGACCCTCCATCAATGCCAGCTCAGCTTCACCTCTTCCCATTGTCTCTAGCTGTCTAAACCCTCCTTCTATTGATGTTGAGAACGACACGCATGGCATGCGCGCCCTTCACCTTCAATAGCCTTCCCTTCGCCTTTGTCAAAATTCAAAAATTATCTTCCTCTAACGAAAGCGACCTACTTTTATTTTTATTTGCTTTGGCCCTGCTTGACCATGTTGTGTCTGTTGATTTGTCAATTTGCGGGTCCCGTTCACGCACCCCATCTTCATCATCATCACCAGCTGATTCCTTTGGATCCTTATGTGAACCGGAACCCAAAAAAAAAAAAAAAAAATTGTTTGAGGTGGTGGGTGAAATTTTTGTGGGTGGTCAGATTAAAAGAGAAGGCGATGTATTTGCGTTTCTTGCCCAGAAAACGGCCCTACCTATTAGTATAACATGTGACATCTGTTAAAGTTATGGCCTTTAGAGCACTACTAGATAAGGTTGGGTCTGGATCTGTCCCATTTGCATATAATATAATTAAACAATTCTATATGATTACTAGTATTATTTTTGTAATTAAGAAAAGAAATAAAAATAAAGGGTGGATTTTTAATTGAAGTCCATGTGTGTGTGACCTCACCCTGACCCTCCGGTGTCCACATTGTGTGTTGTCGGCATATGATTGTGTTGATTCTGAACCAACCAATCCAATTATTTCACATACAAAACCACTTTTGGTTTGTGTGGCTGATTTATCAACCACCGTCCGGCCACCGGTGTGTTTTTTGTGTTGTTGTGTTTCTTAATAATGCATGTCCCGTGTCACTTCCTATTCATGGCTTTCATCATATCATATGGATTCTTCCAATACTCGCGCCTTCCCATCCTTCTTGCTTCCCCTAAACAACATGTATACATTATAGTCTAAGCCTTTGTCTCACTTCCCCAACTAATGTTTATTTTATTTTATTCTGTTCTTGAAATAATTTATATAACAAAGTATATAGATTTAGTTGTCGAGGACAACAACATATTATCATAAATAATTCTCACTTACAAAAATATATCCACCTCTAATAGGTAGCCCCCTATACAAATTGCTATTGCTAGTTATCAAATTAAAACATACAAATCGATCAATGACTTTGTCTTGGCCTGAAAATGTTTTTTTTTTATTTTTAATTTTCATATCTGCCCCTATTGAATAAGGGTGTTTTTGAAAATATCATAAAATTCTAAGTTATGCATATTTCATTTATGGGGTAAGTATTTTTTTTAATTAAGTGCCTATTTGTTTAAACTTTATAAAAGTGCTTTTACTACGTTCAGATAAATATGTGTAGAGATTTGGTTCTGATTTATAAAAAAGGTTCTTATAAAGACCTTTTTTTTTTTTTCTTTTATGTTGCCAAACAAGCACTTTACTTGATATTTTTGTTTTCCGATCGACTAGCTAGGGTAATTGAAAGATGGATGTGACAGTAAATGGAACACGTATAGTAAGAAATGACGCATGAGGAACAAAAAATCTAGCATATGAATTGTTCAATAATAGTGGTGAAAGAAGGTGAAGAAGGGGTGTGGTGAATGGAATATAGAAGTGAAAAAAAAAGAGGTTTAGTTTTGGAAACAAAGAAGGAGACATGGAAAATGAGGTGTCGTGTGAAGTGAAAGGAAGAGGAAGGCATGTAGACGTCAAGAAATGAAATAATTAGGTGTGGCGTTGAAGAAAACAACAGAATCATCAGCTGCATCATTACCTCTCTCTCTCTCTCTCTCTCTCTCTCCCCCTCCCTCCCTCCCTCCCTCCCTCCCTCCAATCTATATTATAGACATTACCCCAATACCTCTTTCTAGCTAGCTAACCAAAATCTTTGCATGAAGCTCCCTTCTTCTTAGCATTATAATATCAATGCTCTCTCACCATGTTGCCCATATTAATATCCCTATTGTATTTTTGGATTACTTTGAGAATAACTTTTATGGTTAAGGTGCAAAAATAATCATAAATTTTTGTCGAGAGTGCAAAAATAACCATAAACTAATTTTAGTTGTAAAAGTAACCATAATATTAAAAAAGTTTGCAAAACCTTTAAATTATTATAGTAAATCCTAAAAAAAATTAATGGTGCTACAATAAACTTAATGGTTTTGCACAACTTTTTTAATGTCATAATTACTTTTGTATTAAAAAATAGTTTATGGTTATTTTTACACTTTAATACTAACTTTAATTGATTTCAAAACATATGAAAGGAGTTTTGTTTCAAGTTGCACAAATTTAAATTTAAAACCTAAATTTAGAGGTTTTCCAATACACCCTGTGACATAGCATGAATCCCCTCCCTTCTTTCTTCTCAAGTCAAAAATAAAAAGAGGTAAAAAGTATTGACCGTCGTTTCTTTTTTTGTTTAGTTATATACAAATTTCTTACTGGTCCACATGTCAGGGTGCCCTAACTAGTCTGGGAATTGGGCTTTTGACCGTCGTTTCTTTCATCTATATTTATACATATTACAAAGATTCACGATTGGTGTAAAAAAAATAAAAAGTCCATTTTTCAAAGTTTCAAGTAAAGAACTGGTTGCCAGCCAAACAAAAAAAAAAAAAAAGTAAAGCACTGGTTGCAACTTGCAGAGCCGAAAAGTCATTTTTGTGCTTTTATATCTTGTCGTGTGTGATATGATATACGAGTAAGATAAAAATAATAAAAAATAATAAAGAAGGACGGTAGAGAGAGAGAGAGAGGAGTGACGAGGGGTTGAGTCCTCCTAAGTGAAACTATTTCCACGACGACCGCTTTTCCCCACGCTTGGCCCGACCAAAAAATCGCGGGCCCTCACTTCTCTGCCATATCTCCCTTCACGCTCCTTCTGGCGCGTGCATCCCGGCTGCACCCGGAATCTTTTCTCCGATCCCCTTCTCTCTCTTGGCCCCCTGTGCAGCATAATTTAAAATCCAGATTTTTTTTTTTTATATTTAACAACAACAACAATACCAGCTGCTTTTAATTGCTTTTGGTGCTATTCGCCGGAAACAGATGTATGAAGTGCGTTGCTTTGTCAACTTATGAGTGGAGTACAGTGGTGGGGGATGTTCAGACATCGGTGAGCAGTGCTATAATTACCATTCGTACCTCTGCTTCCTGAGACGCCAGAATTACCCGAGTTTAAAGTTTGATGCTCGCAATATTTTCTGACATTTATATTACACATCCCTCCCACAGTGTTAATTACTGCCATCTTCGTCGGAGGCCGTAAAATTCTCTCCTATTTTATTATATATCATTAATCATTATTAATCATTCCTGTTCATATATCTCTTCGGTTGAGTACTCGGCCGTTTGTCTTGTTAGGTGTGGGAGCGAAGACGAGAGTGCTTCTTCGAGATCTGGAACCAACATGGAACACCATCATCAGGTGAGGAAGATGAGCTCCTTTTCTTTCGGTTTTTTTTTTTTTTTTTGTTCACGACGATGAGCTTCGCCGTAGCTTTCCGTTTTCTTAGAGATGGACCGTTTCTAAATTTTCTTTATACTAAGCAGTGTTGGTAAGTCTCTCTGGATAGTTATCTCTGGTTCTTCTTCTTCATCATCGTCTGCACTCCTTTGGACAATTTACTGCTAATGGCGTGCATGGAAGGAAGGTTTCTGAAATAAGGGAGCAGAGGTCGGTTTCTTTTCTTTTCTTTTGTTGGAGGGAAGTTTTGATTGAAGCGTGGAATCGACTGAGGTTTCTCCTCCTTTTCGGCGCTCAAAAGAGTAAAAAATTCCTCTTTGCAACCTTTCCCTTGTTTTAATTATTCCTCAAAATTAATTTGTATCTAATTGTTCAACGCATTTTGGATCGTTTTGACTCTCCCCTCACAGCATTTACTGAAAGAATCACAGAGCCTACAAGCCTTTAATTCTCTCACCAAAAACAGGAAACAACGCTGCTAACACTGTTTGATCTATTGCTCTCTTCTGGTAATCACCGAGTGTCCATTTTAAGAACTAATCATTAATGAAGGAAGTTGGCAAGAGCTTGGATCCGCAACTCTGGCACGCTTGCGCCGGAGGTATGGTTCAAATGCCTCCGGTGAACTCCAAAGTCTTTTACTTTCCTCAAGGCCATGCCGAGCACGCTCAGGCTAACCTTAATTTTCCACCCTCCTTAAGGATTCCACCACTTATTCTCTGTCGTGTGGTATCGTTGAAATTCTTGGCTGACCCAGAAACTGATGAAGTTTTTGCCAAAATAAGGATGGTTCCTGTGAGAAATTCCGAGCTCGATTATGACGACGACGGGTTTACGGACGGTAATGGATCGGAGAATTCAGAAAAACCAACATCTTTTGCCAAGACATTAACCCAGTCTGATGCGAACAATGGTGGGGGCTTCTCTGTTCCTAGGTACTGCGCAGAGACCATCTTCCCACGGCTGGATTACTCCGCCGAACCGCCCGTTCAAACCGTGGCTGCCAAGGACGTTCATGGCGAAACTTGGAATTTCAGACATATATACAGGGGAACACCTCGTCGGCACTTACTAACCACTGGGTGGAGCACTTTCGTGAACCAAAAGAAACTTGTTGCTGGTGATTCTATTGTTTTCTTGAGGTCTGAAAACGGCGGCCTATGTGTCGGAATTCGCCGAGCAAAACGTGGTGGTTTTGGCAGCCGGATGCAAACCCCATCAACCGGCTGGCGTGGTGGTGCCGTAGGTGGTGTGGGGCCTTGTGGGGGTTTCTCTTATTTCTTGAGAGAGGAGAACAAATTACTGCCTAATGCTTGTGGGAATTCAAGCCCTGGAAGAGCAAAAGTGAGGCCTGAATCTGTGATGGAAGCTATGACACTGGCTGCTAGTGGTCAGGCATTTGAAGTAGTTTATTATCCTCGAGCCAGTACTCCAGAGTTTTGTATTAAGGCTGCTTCTGTGAGGGCTGCCATGAGAACTCAATGGTGCTGTGGCATGAGGTTCAAGATGGCCTTTGAGACCGAGGATTCTTCTAGAATTAGCTGGTTCATGGGGACCATTGCTTCTGTTCAGGTCGTTGATCCCGTGCGTTGGCCCAACTCCCCCTGGCGACTTCTTCAGGCACTCTTTCTTCCCTACTTTATTCTGTTCCTTTTTATGTTTTATCAACATGTTGGTGAGGATTCTTATTACAGTCATGTTTGTTGATATGTGGTTTAAAGGCTCATTGGCTTCTTTCTTGAACTGTTATTTGCTTTTTTGTATTTTAGTGTAGTTTTTTTTTTTTGGAAGTAAAAATAAACCTGTCTGGGCATGCTACTTCTGTAAATTTATGTGGAAGTTGGAACACATAGCTTCAACTCAATGGATCTTGTTAAATCTATAATAATGCTTGAAACCTCACCTGCCACATCATACCTTCACTTTCCTTGGATTTCTATAATGCACGTGCAATTATGAATTCTAAAACTACAGTATATGTTCATTTATCTCCTCCTATATCTATCTTAATAGATTAGCATGGTTGTGACCTTCAATCCTTCTAGTTTCGATGGCCTAGAGTGCCCACTGTTGATTACATTTGATATTTGGCAATTCTTTCATAACCTGAGTCCTATTTTGTACATGTAAATATGAACTAACCTCTATAGATTTGATTGCATGCACTCTTGATTTTAATTCAAATTATTACTGGTAGGGTATTATTGTCATGCAATCTTGATCGGTCATGATACTTTATACAGGTTACTTGGGATGAACCGGATCTGCTGCAGAATGTGAAGCGTGTTAGCCCGTGGTTGGTAGAACTGGTGTCAAACATGCCAGTCATTCATTTCACGCCTTTTTCTGCGCCAAGGAAGAAGCTGCGTCTTCCACAGCACTCGGATTTCCACCTTGATGGTCAATTTCCAATACCGACATTTTCAGGCAACCTCCTTGGGACTAGCAGCCCCTCGTGTTGTCTATCCGATAATGCTCCTGCAGGCATACAGGGAGCCAGGCATGCTCAATTCGGAATATCTCTTTCAGATCTCCACCTTAACAATAAACTACAGTTGGGGTTGCTTCCAACTAACATCCAGCAGCTTGATATACATCCCGGGATGTCCAATGGCAAGATGGCAAACAATGGCGACAACAATGAAAGCTTGTCTTGCTTGCTGACCATGGGAAATTCTTGCAAAAGTTTGGAGAAATCTGATAATGTGAAGAGACACCGTTTTTTTCTTTTTGGTCAACCAATACTCACTGAGCAACAAATCGCTCGAAGCTGTTCTAGTGATAAGTTGTCTCGGAATGTTAGTGAAAAAGATTTGCCAGATGAAAATTCAGACAAGACAAAGTGTAAATTGGGTGATTCACGGTCTGGTCTTTCTCAGCAGTTTCCACCCGGAAAATCTTCTAATGTTGAGTATTCTTGGCAACTAGGCTTGGATAATGGTCATTGCAAGGTTTTCATGGAATCTGAGGACGTCGGACGGACCCTCGACCTATCGTGTCTTGGTTCCTATGAAGAGCTGTACAGAAGACTGGCCAACATGTTTGGAATTGAAAGGTCTACATTGTTGCGCCATGTACTCTACTATGATGCATCAGGTGCTGTTAAGCAAACTGGACTAGAACCCTTCAGGTACCGTTTGTGTTCCTTTCTCTCCTCAGTTCCAATCATCATTTTATGTTCACTGAGAACTTCGACTGGTTTGTATTGTTCAGTCATAAATTTTTTTGTGTTCCTCTTTCTCTGGGATCTCTCTGCAGCGACTTCTTGAAAACAGCAAAAAGATTGACAATTCTGACCGATTCAGGCAGCAAAGAGTTTTAAAAAGTTAAGAGGTGAGAGCTTGATATACCTTCCTATTCAGTGACCCATTTCCACCTTCTGGGGTCAAATTTATGCTTTAATATAGAGTTTTTCTTCTCTTGGGTATTTCAGTTGTTTTTCTAGGTGATTCAATCTGTTTTTACAGATTTTGATTGACATGGAATAGATGCATCAAATGAAATCAAAGAGGTACGCTCAGCGTTTGTGCTTAACGTGGCCGCATTGCATGAGATGTGAGAAGAAGTTGAAGGGCACGGATTTGGGAGAGAGGCTGGATACGGAAGGACTGAATCTTCTATCAACATAGCCATCCTCTTTTTCGTCTTAAAGTCTACATGTCCCAATAAATAATGGTCCCATCTCACGTAAACAATAGTTTGCAACATTATAATTATTATCATCATCATTAGCCGAGATTCCGTTTCTTCTATTCCCTTTTACTTTTCAACACTGCTCTCCACTGCAGTGTGGCTCTGTCCCCACGACCACCTTGCTCTGTGAAAGCTGACTATCATTATTCATGCACGTACAATCTTGACCAGCCCATACAATCAAGTTTACGAAAACCATACATGTTCAGAACTCTGTACGAGGGCGAATTTGTTTGAAATATTGACACTGTTGGCTCTGTTTACTCAAATTTCAAGTTGCTGACTTTCAACTGTATAGGAGATAAGCGTAAATATGACCAAAACTTAGAATTGCAGAAGAGTACATCTATTATTTTTTCAAGTAAAGAAATGTGTAATGATAGGAAAATATTAAGCAGAGCAACCTATCACCAGAAAATAAATCCACTACAGTTGAGGGTATCTCAAGTATCTAGAGGAGCTTTGGGATCTGAAAATCCAGATCTCGAGTCTATGGGTCAATAGACGATGGTGGCGTGGTAGAATGCTCACGTGTTGCCAAGAAGAAATTTGCAAAATCAAGTTGTAACACTTTGCAATTTGCTTGAGGAAGTTGAAGAGAGAGTCTACGCGAGAGAGACGGTCTTGCCATTTGCCCAACCAACCTAAATCTTAAATCGGTTTTTTTGAGGAGTCCGGAGACCGAAGCGAAAGTCACACGTGGGACTGTGGGACCAACGCTAAAAGTTGAAACAAGAGGTTCACGTGCAAGCAGCGCCCCTACTGAGTCGCCGTTTTGATGGTCGGGCCTTTTATGAATGCCTTCCACCCCCACTCTCCTCCTCTTCCTCTTGCTCTTGCCTCTAACCCAGATGTACTCATCAATATCAATATCAATATCATGTCCCAACAAAACTGTGTTTCCAGTTTCCGTAAGAGTTAGAAGGAAAGGACGATTTGCGAAGCAGTGATGTTCGGTGATCTCAGGAGCAATTTCACTAAGATATTAAAATTATACTCATAATTTTTAGACGGACGGCGTAATTTGATTGATATCTTTGTAATATTAAACAAATCATTTGCTCCGTAATCGCACAAGGTTGTAGACCGAAACGAACGAGTCTATGAAAATTGGAAAAATGAGGCAGCGTTGTGGAATACGAAATTATCGACATACAATAACATAGAGGCTTTTAGTACTTTTCAAGCTTCTTTCTTGGTAATGCAGACAATGCGTGCCCAACATGAGCGCCAATTATTATTATTTTAACATGAACAGGTAAAACCATGGTCATTTTGACAACTTGACAACACTCCTCATTATTCATAGAAACGTCTCAAGAATTAAAGCATCTATATAATCAACGCAAGAGCAAAAGCCCTCGAGACATCGTCAAGATGTAAACGGACCCAGAACAAGGACTCTAAATAAATTACCGCAAATCACATACAGGAGGCAAAACTTCAATAAATGAACAGTGCTTAGCATCTAAAGAACGGGAAGAATAGAGACACATCAATCCAAACGAAAATACACTGTACAAAAATTTAGCGCCATTGGGCATGGGCCCTTGCAACCTTGAATGGGGGATTACGTTAGACACCGTCCAACTATTCATACCAGTAAAAGAAAGTTTTAGCGCCGTTGCATCTCACTCCAGAACAGCAACCTCTTGATCAACCCTCCAGTAATTGGAGTCGTTGAATTCCTTCATTCCAGGCCCGCCCTCTTCAGAGTTATCCTTCTCTGGCACTTTTAGGACAACATTTCTTTTCAATGGTCCTGCTTCCCCAACTATTCCTTCTTTCAGAGCTTGTTCCATAGCTTTCTCAGTACCTTCTAGTTCCACACCAACAAATTCAACATCCTCTTCAAAAAGGGAGGGTACTGCAGCTGATCTTTGACTCGAGCCCCCTTCCCGCTCACTTGAATCTCTAGCAGTTGGTGAATCATTTGCAGGTGTGGATTCCCCATTTGAAGGTGAACGAGAATTGGGGATGCCTAATTGAGATTGAGCGGATAGATTGCCATCAGAATCATCATGATCAACATAAGGATTTGTGCTTGAACCAGGAACTTGCATATCTGATGGTTCAGCCCACCGCACCCAGTCAGGTAATGGCCTATCCCCATATAGGTCCTCGTTTTCAGATGCCTTAAACCTGAAAAATCCCATATCACGCGCAGCACCTGCTTTCTCACTTTCCAAGTTTAGAGTGCCACCATTCATTGATTTGTCCTCACTTAATCCACTGAAGAAGTTTGTACTCAAGTTAGAGGGGTCATTTGTGGTCTTTCTGCTTTCAGCCAATTCCTCTTCCTCTCCAACCACTACCTCATCATCACTACTGTTGTTACCACCGTTTGTAGCTCCATCCAAGTTAATCTCATCTATCATCTCAGATGATGACGTTCCCCCAGGGGCATCACCATTTCTGTCATCTTGGAATGCAAACCAGTTGGAGTTTGTAAAAAGGCTACTGCATATAAAAAAAAATAAAAATACAAGAAGCCCTCTTATTTCCATATCAAAATAAAGATTTATAGAGAAATCCTAACAGAGATCCTAAACTTCATCGCCAATAATTATCCAGAAATATGATTTGGGAAAAAAGAGAGCATCATAAAACAATAGAACTCGACTCGAATGCTGTTGAAATGCAATTGCGTGTCTCCATGCACCCAAAATTGCAGAGTGGATAGAATTATGTATTTTCAGTGACAAATTGGCATAGAACAGATGGAGAAATTGAATTTTGATGGTACTCAAGTGGGATGGAAAACTGTATTTCAAAAGATAATTATAAAGATGGGAGAACCGACCCACTTGTATATTCCATATACCATCCCATACTGCTTCATGAGAGACTTGGGTATTTCATACTAACCAGGTCTCCATTGAATATGTTTCGCTCAACAACACTTTCACTCAACATCTGTACCAGTTAGAACCCTTTTAAGTGGCACTTTCTAGAACCAATGACCACCATCTTCTACATTGATTGATAAGTACCCAATTGGGATGCCAAGTCCTAGCCTACTTAACTACTCAAAATATCTCATAATACTCTCTGAAATTTAGGCATCCCACATAAAAAAGACTGAGGGAAAATGAAAACTCCCGCTTGATGATTTATAAATACTTAGACAAACAAAAAAGGCTAATAGAATATACTGTCTTGCATATCAAATTCTGCATTTCCTTCTTTTATGGCTGCATTCAAAGGATGTCTCTCAAGATTGTGATTCCACCCTCCACTATTCTGTCATTGTCTTGGGAAGAGCATAATAATTTAAGGAAAGAAAGTATGCAAGTGGAAGATGAAGCATGCAAGAAAACATGGAAAGGTAATGAACTCATACACCGTAAACAAGGTATTGGTCAATTAATCCTTAACTAGACTGAGTTCCTCTCAACTTAAATAACTAGTCATATACATATTAAAGACTGACCTTCCCTGATCGTCACCAAGTCTTAGAGATGATATGACTACTTCAGCAGAATCATCAAAGTAGACATCCTGCATTTTATGCATCAAATTTATCAATGCATAAGCATATAAGAAAATAGCAGAAGGCCACAAGTTAGTTTGGTTTATTTTACATGGAACTCATTCAAAGGAAGGACAACTAAAGCTCAAATGGTAAATTAAAAGAATCACAGAACATGCCAGCACTGTGCTTGACAACGCAAAGGTAGCAGGCCATAAAGAGCTTTATTCACCTAATTTCCAAAGATGGTCAACATTTTATTTTAGCCAAGCTGGCTCTTGTTTTCCCTAAAAATCACAAGATCAGCCAAAGAAAATTACTTTAGTGACCAATAATCAAAGCTGTTACCTCATCGTCTCGACTGAGCCTTCCAT
>JBAGKO010000009.1:3706932-3745196 GCA_037177275.1 Acacia concinna
ATCACCACCACCCTTCCTCTGTCCTAAAATATGAGAGGCATTTAAAAAATGTCCTTTGTTTTGATTATTTTTATTCAATTTTATCCTCATTTAATATCAATGTATTAACGCTTATATTTATTATAAAAATTATTATTCCGTAGGGGAGAGAACGTGGCGGAATTTAATAAGAGCATTCTCTTTTTTATTCCATATCTCTTCATTAATAAGAGTATTTCAGTAAAAAATGAACAGAAATTTTGACATACTTATTGTTTTTAACCATTAATTCGAACTAAAAGATCCCATTAAACGTTTTTTATATTTTGGGGTGGAGAGAGTAGTTAATTAAACAAAGTTGAGTAGTTTCAAGATGACTTGATGAATCGGAAGGTGTTAATGAATCAGTGGAATGGCGCAACAAGTTGTGCCTAATCTCCAACGCTCATGACACAGACAGAAGGAGGAACAAGTGGGTGATTCTGTACATTATTTATATCTCTGGTTTAATAAAACACATCATATGTAATGTTGCTGTCGGATATATATATATATAACAAATTCAATAATTCTGATAATGACACGATTCAAGAAGGGGATAGGATAATCCAATTCACCTCATAACTCATATTCTGCCAGCATTGAAGTATTGAACTAGTAACATCCCCTTGGGCCTGTTCTCATTGTCCTTCAGAAATCTTCCAATGTACCAAAAATTCTGAATAAGTGAGGTGGTGGGAACCTCGGCCCTCGAGTCACTTTCTTCTTAAATGCCAAATAAAAAGCGAGGTCCACCACTTATTGGATCCTCAAGCTCATTGTGTGCCTCGCCTCCGTCAAGTTCTTAAAGTTTAGAGCTAATAATTTAGCTGTGGAAAATGCCAACTCAAGCCACAAGTTGTTCCTTCATCCATGCGCAGCTGGGGCTCTTATCCTCAAGAGATTATTCAGTCAAAATAATAATGGGAAAATGAAAATCCCAAAACGAGTTCGATACAGCTTTTGATGACTTGGACTTTTGTAACCACCCAACCAACCAAGGTTATTCATTCAGTTTTAAGCTATATCCACGAGAAGGACAACATATACGGTCATACTAGGCTGAGATTACGCTACAAAGAGGAACATTGTTGTAATATATATGCTTTGTCCTTTACGTGAAGTTCGTCGCCCTTTCCTTGAGGACAAGAGTTTCAAACTTCTGGCTATTTTCCATCTTATTCACTGTCAAAAACAGGGGAAAAAAAAACTAAAACTAATTTATAACTTAATCCTCCGTAAGAGTGTTGTTTATGCCTCATATGTATGCGAACTGGTTATTAGTTTTATGTATACAGTCGATTTCTTCTGAGTTCGAGTGGTGTACACAGTCTGGGGGTTTGAATTAAATCAAGTGCTTAGGAGGGTTCTTGCAATTATTTAGCCGACCTGGTTAATTAGACTTCAAGGTCTGAGTTAATCAGTTGATGGTCGTTTAGGCTGTCATATCTCTCTTGGTCCAAAGACCTTAGACTTCCTTGACTAGGATGATTTGGTGATTTTTCATTTTATTTTTGTCCAAGAGAACGCATTAAACCGAAAATACTAAATGGGAAATTAAATCCCAAACACTCCTAAGCAACTAGGTCCGGTCAAGCACCTAGTAAAATAGAGATTTTAGGATGATCCCCCCCCCCCCCCAAAGTTCAGGATACTCATCATGGGTAATAGTGACTAAAGAATTTAGCTAAATGCCAATTATGTTAGGCCCAATAGTTTATGATGATTCCTCCCCCCAATGTACAAACATCTTTCAATTGGAGGTAATTTATTTAAAGTACTGTTAGACACTAAATGTAGGTGCTTTTCTTAATGAGGTTTCTAACATTAATTTGTCATGTTGTGAGCAACTAGCTCCTTTTATTAGATCAAACTTTGTTAGTTAGGAGGATACTTATCACGGGTAATAGTGACTAAAGAACTTAGCTAAATGCCAGTTATGTTAGGTCCAATAGTTTATGATGATCCCCCCCCAAGTACAAACATCTTCCTATTGGAGGTAATTTATTTGAAGTACTGCTGGGCACTAAATGTAGGTATTTCTCTTAACGAGGTTTTTAACATTGATTCGTCATGTTGTGAGTAACTAACCCCTTTTATTAAATCAAACTTTGTTAGTTAGGATGATTCTTTTTTATTTTTTAGTTAAAAAAAAAGTTTAGATAAGTTGGGAATTGAGAGCTTACTAGGGGTCAGCGCATACATCCTGACTCGAGCACTAACTGAGAAATAAGATAATTCTTTTGAATCCAAAGTCCCAAGCAAAATTTATTAAAGGGAGAATTTCATTAAAGAATTAAGGATCACATTAACATGAATAAAAAACCAAAATGAAAATAAGTTTCATAAATAAAAGATAATAATGCCCCTTACTTTTTGAATAAATGGAATTCTCCTATAAGCAACACATTAATTTTGATAAAAAATTGTTCGTAGAATAATTCCACCTATTCATAGAGAGCTGCGCACTTGATTATAGAAGAATTTCACTTATCCATAAAGCAATATGCATTATTGTCTTTTTACTTACTAAACTTATTTTATTTTGATTATGTGCAATGAAATTTTAGAATGCTTAGTATTTAATTGATATTAATTTAGTCCTTTAATTGAAAATTTCCCTTTATTCAACCATACTGTCACCAAGATTACAGGCCCATAAGAAAAGGCCGGTATCGGAACCAAGAGGCCCAGTGAATTAATCGGGCACAAAGGAGAAGTGGCTTCAATCCCTATTTGGATGTGCTTATGTTGATGCCTTGACAGGAAAAAATAGGATTTTGACCTGGTCATGGACGCTGCCGAAATCAGGCGAGAGTCTAGAAGGAAGCTGACGAAAACGTCGCAACACTCGAGACGTGTCAGATAAAATTCTGGCGAGTTGAAACACGAAGACTATCTTATCAAGTAACGTGTATTCATTGACAGATTGTCCCGTGTCCTATTTCGCAGGCTCTCAAAACAGATGAACGAGTCAATCTGAGAGCAGATGGATTTCTAACCATGTACTTTAATCAGTACGCAACGCTTTCGTTTTGCTAGCACTTCGTTGTCTCATGAGGATCCCATAGTTTATTTGCTGAAGAATATGAGATTTACAGTATTGAATCTCCTTTGGAGGAAAAAAATACCATTCATAAACCACCTAGATCTAAATGGTTTTAACAAATATGCAATGACATTTCATGAGAAAATTCTGGTTCAAAGTCACAGATGGAAAACATATACTAAGAATGTAATTTCCCATTCAGTATTGTGGTCACAACTCACAGTGGCAGTAAAAGAGGAAATGGTAGGCCTGTGGAATGGCGGTCATAGTTAATCTTCCGTATTAAGAAACAGAAGTAACTTCCAGGCCACATTATTGGTCAATCATACACGACGCAATACAGTAAGTGCAGTTGGCAGCACACAGGCAAAGCTCTTAAAAACATCATAAACCTGAGGGGTCCTCTTTCCCATGAACATAATAGAATACCTGAATATGCTAGTCACATCAAAAAGGTTTATTTACCCTTCTTCACCGATGCTTGCAAAATTTAAAGCCAGATAAGAAGGATGATCTCGCAACAGTTTCACATGTGCCAATAAAGATTTACAATTGCAGCAATCAAGCACCAAATAACTGAAGCATCAAACCCAAGGCACGTGCCTTCAAGACATGACTAGTGAACATAAATTGTGAGAATTTATATAAATCAAGCAAGAAACAATGGGCATCCAATCATTAAACAACAAAACTCCATGAATTATTGGTTTACATAGATCGCTACAACTGGAGAGAAAAATAAAAAGATGACAGGAGGTGTGGATGTAAGCCTACTCGGGGATCTCAGAAGAAATTTGATAGAAAGATGGACTATAAAAGTGAGAAACACATCCAATTAAAGCCATGTTAAAAATAAAAAACCAAATTCTCCACTAAATAAACCCAACCCCCAGCAACAATCCAATTCAACTTGATAAACGAATGCACATGGAAGCACCCTCCAAGGCTAAGTCAGATAGTAGATACCAACAGCTTCTTTTGAGTCAATCTATGTGTATCAACATCCCATTACAGCACAATTGTACACAAACACTCCAACATGCTCCTTCACCCCAAGAACCTGCCAATCTAAGGTTCCATTTTCAGCCCCTGACTTAGGACGCCACGAGTTCAGAACAACAGCTTCACCCTCTGGACCTCTTTGACCACCCACAACCAGAATCTGCTCACCACAAGCCTTGAAAGCTAGGCCCCAGCCATTTGAAGAATCTGCCCTGACTGGAAGCCTTCCCAAGTCATTCCAGGTATTCTTCTCCTTGTCATATTTCTTCACCATGTTGGTTACATGCTCAACTGCATATAACTGGTTATCTACAACTGCCACAAGCGGTGGCGCCTGAGCAGCCCTGTTAACATAGGGGTGCATGCCCTCTATCTTCCGCCAAGTTCTTTTCTCCAGATCATATTCCTCTCCACAAGTTAAAGAAACAGCAGGACTTGACATTCCACCAATCACATAGAATTTCCCATCCATAAAAAATCCAGAGCAAAGTCTTCGTGGTGTATGCATATTAGGTAACAGTTCCCATACACCTGAAGCAGAGTCATACAACTCAGCTGATTTTAGAACATTTCCATTTTTATCACTTCCGCCTGCAACAATAGCAATTGAACCGAGACTACCAGAACCAAACAAACAACGAGGACGGTTCATGCCCTGACACTTTACCCAACTCTGGGAAATCAGGTTATACTTCCAAATAGCAAACTCCAGCAACTCCCTACCAAAAACCAACAGTTCACAGTCCACAGCCAATGACTCCTTGTCTGCATGGTTAAAACATTCATCACAAGGCATCTTAGGTAATGCCATCCATTTCCTTTTGGTGGTGTTAAATGCCTCCCATCCCCTAGGATCACAAACCAAGTAAACCCAGTGCTCCTTCTCCTCAATTCCCAACTGTTTTCTCAAACCATATAAATACCCACTCTTAATCAGCTTATTGTACCTTTTATTTATACACGATAGTGACGCATAATCTGATCTACTAACCCATGCTAGACAATTTAGAGCAACATCATCGATAAGACCGGGTAGGAGCGAATCACTTGGTTTAATTCTAGAACCACCCACACTCACGCTGTCCCTTGAATTCATTTTCAAGAAGTTATCCTCTTCCTTTTAATATTCCTGCATCGAACAATTCAAACGTATTTCTTTCGTCATCTCCACAAATTTATTTAATGTATCCCAACAAAACCATATCAGAAGAGAAGGAACCTTCAACTGCAGAAGCATACACCAATATTATGTCACAATTCCTTACTATGCCGCCTATGCCCAAAAATTAAATTCCAGTATCTGTACGCAACCAAACTCTACCTATGTTTCTGTCCATCAGTTTGAAAACTTCGGTTAGAAATCTGAAATTACTCAATTGCCTATACTTAAAACCAACCCTTTACAAAACTTCTCCCAAATTGCAGATCAATAGAAATGAGTGCAGCAGCAAACGAATCAGCAATAAACATTTGAAATTCTGGCGATACCAGCAAATTAGTGAGACCGCCCAGAAATTTACCTTTTCCGGTGTTCCCCCATGAAAAAAGAATTATCTGTAAATTCGCGAGAAAACGAAGCGAACATCAATTACTGAACAAAAAAGGAAACTTTACTTAAAAAGGCGAAATATACCCAGGACATATTTGACTGCAAGGTTTGATTATGATCCGATTCAATTCAATGAATAAAAAACGAATTGGGATCCAAATTCTAAAACATGAAATGAAAAATAATTAAAAAAAAATAAGAGTCACGAAAAACGGGGATAAGTACAACAAATACGAAGACAACCGTACCGGCGAGTTGAATGAAGGGGAAGGATGTCAAATATTGGGCCGCCGCATGATTCGACGGGATTTCCGTGCCGTCAAAACATGTTGCCGGGAATCGGCGACTAATGAAGGAGAAGAGACAGGGTAAGACGGTAACTCGGACGTTAGAAATGGAGTGGGAAAGACTTGGAAGACTTATAAACTGACAAAATGTGCTTATTTTGCATTTGTGGCCCTCTATTGTTGTTTATTCCCTGTTTTCGCCCTTATTTTATTTTCATATTGTCCGGCTCTGATGTGTGCCTGTGTGGTGTGGGGGGATGTGGGCATATTATGATTTATGCCGTGGTGAGCGTGTGTATTAATTAAACTTGTTTTACATCCTTATCGTATCGTATTTACTTTTAAAAATTATATGTCAAAATAAAAATCTTTCTATGAAAATAGTTGGATAAAGAATATAGGAATTCTTCTAGAACATGGTGTGATAAAATTTAAATTACCTCTGGTCCTATATATAAATTGTAGCTGATTTTTATTTAGAGGTTAAGGAAATTAAATAAATTAATATAAAATATTTATGTTTATTATTTCTATTTCAAACTAATTCGTGTAACTTATAAATTAATATATAATCTAATGACATACAATATGTTATATGATTAAGTAACTTATTTAACTTTTTTTATCTCTATAAAAAAAATCAATCAGGTATTATATTTAAAATAAAAGAAAAGTTGAATCCTAAACTATGCATGACATTGAATCTATCAAATTTGAACTGGATCACGCCTAGAACGTATTCAATATAAATTGAAATATTATTAAGTCATTTTAAATTTTAAAGAAATGAATATTACAAACAATTTAAAGTAATACTCTATAATTCAGTCCAATATTTAATTTGTAAGAGGTCAATATATGCAACACATGATCAGAAATAGTTTGAATCCAGATTTTGATATGTATTTTTGTATGAATAGCATTATGCTTTAGAAAAAAATTGGAAGATGTGTGTGCACACAAATTAGCCTAAAACAAAATACTAAATCAGTCATACTACGTGAAAGAGTAATAGAATTAAATAAAATTGTATAGCAATTGACAACTCAATTTTATAAAAGATTATTTATTTAGGATTTTAAAATTGAAGAAGTATTCTTTTAATCATTCTCTCAATATTATATATCCAATCAAAATATATATATATATAAAAATCATTATCAACTTTTATATTAAGGATGGTCCTGGGATTGGAATTAGATGCTAGGATGAAACTATATCCAATGCAGAGAGATTTTCCTGAAGCTGGAATATGCATCTCTGATTTTCAGTGGACGTTCCTTACAAGTGACGTGTTTAATTTGTTAAACTCTAGCATATGCTTTATTGCGAACTTTATTGTCCTTATTGTACTCTTTAATTTATATATAGGAGCCTGTCTACATTAGTTATGAATGATTTTTCTTCTTGAAAACTTCTCAAACCACAAAGAAGAACACTCACAGTCCTCGCATGAGAAGATTGATTAGGTTTACATGTCCCGATGACTTTGAAAATTTACATTAAAAAAAGTATTTCTTTTACAGACCCTGCTGCTAACATGTTTATATGTAATTTAATTTAGTATTCCCTCCTGTTTTAATTATAACGGTCCGTTAATATTTTTAAAAGTTATAAGAGAATCCTAATAAGAAAGCTAATTTATAGTATTTTAATATATTAAAATTTGTCATTTTTTTAAAATTGTGTTGTTTGACTTATTAACTAATAAATGATATAATAAAATATAATATATAATATGATAAAGTAATATAATTAGATTTCTTCGGATTTTTTTAAATAGAATCCTCAAAAAAATCAAGAGACCTTTATAATTAGGACCGAATGGAATATATTTATATATTATTTATTGTGTCAAAGTCTAGCTTAGGTTCAACACATTTAGGCATAGTTCAGGCCGATAGACATGGTTTAAGATAATGCCCTACATAGTGTGTGCCTATACAGTAATTATGATTCAAATTCCTGTTAAACTTATCATAAAATTTAAGTGATTATAAATATTGTAATCCCTGTTGTTAGGAAATCGGGAAGTCAATCCCTGATTTCATGTAATTGACTGTATGAGATATTAATGTACATAATTAAGCAGTATTAATTTCTAACATTATTTTTATTTATTGTTTTGTCTCTTTTCCTTATATAACTACACACAGAATAATATATTCAGATTCTCCACTGTACACCTATTAAGCAAAATAAAACTCCAGTATCATATTAATTTATACCTTCTCTTCAGGGAAAAAAAGTTATACATTTTCTGAGTGTTCTTGTTAAAACGTCATGTACGAAAGACCAAAAATACCTTCTAGAAAATGTTTTATAAAAAACTAACTGAACAATTAATATAACCAAAAAAACTAAAAATTCAGTATCCATGGCCGGCCTCTGCCTTCATCGTAAGTATCATGGACTGCATCTCATTGAAACCCTAAATAAAGGGAGTATTAATTATGAATTAGGAATACTTTGGAATTACATTTTTGGCCAACATAATTAATTAAGAATTACTATTGGAAGTCTGGCAAAAAAGAAAGAATTACTGTTGAAACTTGCAAGAACTGACGAGACATTTTCTTTTTCTTTTTAAGAGAATAGTAATAAGGAAATGGCGTGACAGAAAACCGGATATGATGCAGAGAGAATCGGAGGCACAAGGAGGTGGAAGAGAATCTGATACCTTTCTTTATTTATATTTCAGAACCTCCCCCCATGTGACCCTCCCTTTACAAAATACTCTCTTTTATTTTAAATATTATACTTAGCTGATTTTTTTTAAGAGGTTAATAAAATTAAATAAATTACTTATTTAATTAAATCATATATTATTTTATAAGTCAAACTAACTAGTTTGAATAAAAAATAATAAATATAAATACTTTAAAGTGATTTAATCAATTTCTTTAATTACATTTCTCTAAAAAAATCAATTGAATCTTATATTTATCACCCAAAATAATACTTTACAATTCCTTGTAACTGCTATTTCCACTCTTGAATATAACACCCCTTTCACTAAAAATTCTTGTTTCACAGTAATATAAATATAAGGCCCCCCCTTTTTCGCTTTCAATATAAATATAAGCCATTAAACGGGTGTATCGATGATGTTTTTTTTTAAAAAAAAAAATATTGCTCTTATTATAATTTATCGGGGAAGGACTCAAAGATTAATATATTATGTCTTTACATTATACGTAAATTTGAAAATATTTTATTTCTAGACAAAATTGACGAGTCAATATACGATGCTTAATTGATTTAACAAAAATATCCTTTTTAATTACACCTATTGAAATTATCTTTAGATAAAAACACTCTTAATTCATAGACAAATTGGTGAAAACTTATAAATTTTAAAAATAAAATAAGTTGATATCTTATATTTAAAATGAAAATAAATCAATATTCTTATAGTTATGAGACTAAATAGTAATAAATAAACTGGAAATGGCACACCAATAAATAAATAAAAGGAAAAACGACACTAAGTTCCTAATGAAAAACAATAATATAAAAAAATTCCGTAACTTATCAACCATAATTGAATGGAAATGATAAGCCATAAAACATTTTTTATATTATTTTTATTAATCATCCTCCCCAGGTTAATGCCTTCACATTCACGTACTTATGTCTTTTGTCCACTTCAAAAAGTATGTCTTCTCTTTTGCCCTCTTCCCAATGCTCCTTTAACACGACAACATGATACCCAGAATCCCTTTCTCTCTTTACAGTAATACGCACATTAAATTCCTTTTTTCAATGATATATGTCATTTAATTTGCACGAGACGTGATATTACATCAATCCCGTTATTTATAATTTATACTCATTTAGGAATAGCATTCATATGTACTTCAATTATACTTTTGTTTTATATTATATATATATATTACACAATATAATTCAAGTAAAATATATAGTATTCAAAATATGTTTCACAAATTTGTTTGACAGAAGTTTAACAATTATACTATATATATAATAACTTTTTGATAAGTAATAGTTCCATTGAATCTTCCATGGAAAAAGTGGGGAGAAGTCTCTTATTAAAAATTTTATTGGTGAGAGATAGTAGTATATAGTATTAATTTGAACAAGTTATTTTTTTTGGTAATCACCCTCAATATTAAATTCAAATAATGAAAAATAAACAAAAGGTATAATAATGGAAACGAACATACATTGTCACGTCAATACGTTTTATCTCACGTTGGACATTTTAAACCTAACATGCCATAAGTATAAAAAATGAATGAACATATATTTGTAAAGAAATATCTGCATATAAGCTCCTTTGACAAGGCACAAGGTTATAAAAAGCCTAATATCTGTTTAGTATCAGTCCAGTTTTCCTTCGGCCTCGTGCCATTGTTTTCTTTCTCTCCCCCTCGATCTGGTTTTTTTCACTTACAATAAACTCTTACTTCTCACACTTCGTACGAATTATTCTTTTTACATTTATAGCGTTTTTGTATGAATTTTTATTCCTTTTTTCTGATTTTTTGTATGAACTATATTTTGTTTATCAGCGCGGACGTTATATTTGTTCGAACTTCATGATATTCAAAGACTCCCTGTGCTTAACATTTAACAATAGAAAAATAGAAGGGATTAAGAAGCGCCTCTAATTCTGTGCAGGAGTCAGAAAATCCAAGTGGATTTTCATTCAGATTGCAGAGTGCCCCATCTGACACAATCTTAATCTTCTCTCATCACGTGGTCCTTTCAGCACTTTCACCTCCCTAAAAAATAAAAACAAATCATTTTTCCCCTCTTTTATTTTATTCGATCTCCTCCCAGAGTCGCAGCTGGAGCTAACTTCAAGCTGGAAATTTGACGTATAGAATCCAGACACTAGAAAATGAAATTATTCAGATGCCGCGTCAACATAATCATGGATGAAAAGAAACGTCTTTCAGAATATAATATTAGTTGTTTTATGACACAGCATAGTTAACAGATCGAGGGCAAAGGTCAAATAAAAAACTGAAGGAGAAATTAAAGGAATACGGATTTTTTCTATCTACCTCAAGAGAGTTAAAGAAACTCTTATTGCTGCCGAAAGGTAGAGAGAATAATCTTGTGATCAGTGGCGTGTAGATGCAGATCATGGAGGAAACTGCCGTAAAACAGCCAAACACTATGGCTTTGGTGCAGTAAAGAACAGCCTCTGATCTACTTTATTTGCTTCAAGGGACACGCACAGAATTACGTGTTTAATTATCTCAACAAGTTAGTTAAAAGTAGTTGGCAATGATGGGAAACTTCACGATACAAAACAATTAAGCACAGACAAAAAGCAAGCTTGGGTGGCCAATAATGGTGACGATAATACCGCCAAAACACAACCGAAAACCACTTTATCCTATCAGCACCACCACATCATTCCTCTTTTCAGTTGCACCTTCCTCCTCTTTACAAGTACATTCTCCTATCTTGTCATCACAAGACCTTAAAGCTTTAAAAAAATATATCACCTCACACCTCTGTAAATTGGGATATTTTATTGCGTGAATTTACTTCCTATTCTATATTGTGATGTCACCAACGTTTTATCTAATAGGGTTTGGGTTTGTTTCGATGAGTTAGTTTTCAGTTTTCACCGCTAAAGATGGGCCAATTGCCGCTAGCTAGGCAATCCTAGGCAGAACACCAAGTATATTTTTTATAAGCCAGACCAAAGTTAAACAATCGGATAGACCAAGCTCTTTAAAGTATTGCATAAACCAAACTCTCCGCGCAAGGAAAGTATTAGTTACACTGGATGCCTAATTTAAACCATGCCAAACTCTTACACAAACAAAAAGAAGTGAGTCAATATATACCAGCACGACCCATGACAGGGGATCAAAATGGGAAAATATGTCAGGGCTTCTTCCACATTAATTAATTTAAAACCAACCTAATATAATCCCACAGAGGTCAAGCAAGCATAGTGCTCCTGCTCCTATCTAAGTCTTCCCTCTCCAAGCTCTTGCGTTTACAGCAACACAAGTACTCAGGGATTGGCCCGTCGTCTCCTAAAACCCAGCTATGATTTGCAACATCACTTAATGTCAACCTTAGTTCTGGATCTGCAAAACATGCGATAAATAGAACCAAAAGATGACAACCACAACAGAAAAAGAACCACATAGCAGTCTCAAAAGATAGAGAGGGGGAGTACCTTTGCAAAGTAGCCCTTCTAGCAAGTTCTTCAATTGCAGGTTCAAATTATCAGGGAGGACTAAAGGGTTATTGATTACCTGGACACGGAAGAGAACAATATGCTGAGCATTTATCACAGACTGAAAGCATGCCACATGAAAGATGTGTAAAATATTCAAGGGGGACGTGTGTTTCTTACTTTATCGTAAGTATCTGGAAGAGTATCAGCTAGAAAAGGATATTCACCCAGGATCATACAGTACAAAGTAACTCCTACGGCCCATGTGTCTGCAGCTCTACCACGGTAGGTAAGACCTAAAGAACGAACAGAAAAAAAACGGAATGAGGACATGTACTTGGACTCTACATAGCAAAGGATAGTAATCTGCAAGTGTGGAAAGATAATTCTAACCCAGACAACATTCTGGTGCCGTGAAAACAGGAGTGCCAGGGGAACGACGAAGTTCATCATTATCATCCTGCAAAATGAAACCAATTACTATCTCCATATTCATTGCTGCGACATATCCTAGTATCCATGAAATGTCGCCTTAAACAAATAATAAAGTATATACCTCAGAACATTGTGCATAGGGTTCATGCATATCGGCATCGAATGAAAAACATGGTTTCGGTGATGTACTGATTAATCCTTTTATGGAAAAGTTACAATCTAACCTCACACTCTCAGTTATGTAATGGAAAAAAGGACAAAAAGACTTCATCCATTTATAGTAAATAATGGAGTGAAGAAGGGGCTAAGTGAAGTATGTCATAAATAGATCCAACTTGTATATTTAAATCTTCACACGCATAAGATCACAATTACAAGTAGGGTCAGTAATAATAACACCTCAAATGCCTGGCTGACACTGAAATCCCCTATCTTCACCGTCCCATGGCAAGTAACCAACAGATTATCAGGTTTAATATCCCCATGCACAACATTCTGCCATTCAAAGAAATCAAGAATGAATTTATACCATTATCACATAGTCAACCCATTTCAATGCATATAACAATGGAGACTACTTTTTTATCACTAGCTCACATCACATGATGATAAAATTTAGTCCCCCATTTAAAATATTTGGGACTATAAGGAAGCCATAACATCGAGTGTGAGATTGTGGCCCTAATGTGTGTGGTTGAGTTTTCTTCATTTTCTTTTTCATTTTTGGTGGGATTCAAGACATAGCAATATCCCAAAAGGGTTGGTTGAAAGATTACATGACCATGAAGATACATTAATCCTGAAACAATGTCACGCAAATATCTCCTAGCATCCGTCTCTTCACCTAAGCCACACAGAGGTCCTGTACCCTCACAGACCCATTTGCCTTCCACGTATTCAAGTACTGTACAGGAAAAAAAACCAGTAGTCAAGCAATGGACTTCACCAATATTCTTAATTATTCCAATTTGAAGCTCAAACGCAGTCAAAAGCCTAATCAGATCTATTCAATAATTAAATAACAAAACCAAGTGAAGAAAGTAGTCATGAGTACCCATGTAAAAGTGATCTGACTCTGGGTCATCAATCACCTCCACAAGATTGACTACATTAGGATGTTCCACTTGTTTCATGATTAATACCTGGAAAGAAAGTACTCGTGTCATTCAAACTACAAAGCAAAAAGGCATGCACAAAATACTTGCATAAAAAAAGTTTTTATTCCCTTTAAATGGCCTACCGCCTATGTATGCATGCTACTGTACAAAAATAATCACAAATGAAAGTAAACTTCACAAAAGGATTAGTGAATAGCACACCTACAACCGAAAATTATGTAGCAGTTTCCATATATTGCCATCACAAGTTATTTAGTCATACAAAGCAGTAGCTACTGCGTATAAGCAAAATGTATGATCAAGCTCTGCAAATAGAAAATCCACGCCTCACACCATAAATTGCCAAAAAGCCAGAGATAAGAAATTAAATGATACCTCACGCAGAACATCTGTCATGGCAGTCGCTGAAGCTGCAACTCGAACCTTCAGTAAGTAAGACTGGTAAAAAACCTGCAGAATTAATTAAGCTCAACAATTGATCCATTGCATCCTTCCTTAGGCCTTGTTTGATATGAAATAAAATGAGTGGAATTGAAGGATTTTGCTCAACTTCCTTTATTTAGATAGGTAAAACTTTTAGAAAGTGGAGAAAATTTTCTCTCCCACCCCCTACTAACCCTATCTCCTCTAAAATTGGAGGATGTTAGAGGGAGAGGATAATATTTTGATATATATTGACTAATGTTATTGTGTGTATATACGGATCGTCGAATCATAATTATTAATATTAATTAGATATATATTATTGTATATATAGTAGCTAAGTATGAATTATAGTTATATTTATTTAATTTTAATAATTATAAAATTATAATTGTATGTAATAAATTTCATTTATAATTATGTTTTATTAAATGTTTGAGAAAGTAAAGAACAAATTAAATAAAATAGGGCGAATAGACTATCTATATATGTTCCATTTTCCTATCTTAAAATGAACAGAGACTACTGATAGCATTGCAGCCCATGAAATGAAAGTTATGGCCTATTAATATGCTACGGCAGTAATCAGCAGCCTCACCACACCATAAACAGTCCTTACCTTGATTGCATAGCGCTTGCCATCAACAGAACTATGATATAAAACCTGTCATGAATGAAGGGGAAAGTGGCTTAGGAGTAAATAAATTGCTGGGGGGGAAAAGCTAAGACACCATATTACTTGAGCATCATGCTCACCACTTTCCCATAGCTACCGGAATCTATCTTATATTCATGAACATACTCATTTATCATCTTGTTTCCATTTTCATCCTGAAACACATTACAAATAAAATCAAGTTTCTGATGGGGGCAAATATGAAATTACCCAAAGGGTTTGATACCTTTAGAAGTTAGGCTAATATAACTACTATATAGAGGAAATTTTAATAAAGAACCGCAGTTGAAAATTAATATCAGCGCGGCCTATAAATAAGTTGACAATTAGAAACAAAACAACCAGAAATCTTAGACTTTGAAAAGATCAAACTTCCACATTTGGAATTTCATATCTCCATATATCGATAATACTTACCACCACCATCGCCAATATAAATGAGATTATCATTGAGAAATAGAATATCATTTACAACAACAAAATAAGGCCCCCAGCCAGTGGGTATTGATAACATACAAAATTGGGCGGAGGTTCTTCTGGTCTGGAATCTAAAAATAATTAACATGCCAGAACAGTTTATGCCAATGCCGAACAGAAGATAATTCAAATACCAATATAATATCCAAGTACTTTTTCATATTTCACTATATGACAGAGCACCTATCGATTTAAATTCAAAAAACTACTCCGACTATCACCTCTGTGCGAACAACTTTGTGAGTTTCCTTAACAGGAAGCTGCTTACAAATCATGTCATTCTCTGCTCTCCATTTCAAAATATCCTCAGACCGGTTTGCACGAATTTTTACTTCACTATCATCTCGACTGCTGATGTTAGTAACATCATCATATGAGCCATCTGTTGGAATTAAATTATACATAATTCATATATTGTAGAATTTATTAAATAAGAAATAGCGGAAAACCAAATACCACTAGTCATGGCTAATTGTTGATATGGAATTCAACTAATCAGACGATTGAAGTACTGCAAAACAAAAACCAAAACAAGTTGTTAGAACTCTTTTGATTGACTATAAGACACAGTGATAGAAACTGTGAGACAGCCGAGACAATTAGGTTTTCACTCTCCTTTTGCAGTGAATTCACGTGTTTTTTATTATCAGAAAATCATTTAAATAGCCAAAATAAAACCCGAGTCTTGATTGGGCCTAAATCTAAATTATAGTCATACTAAATGGTATTTTAATTGTTTTTTAAAATAATATATATATTAAAATATCTACCAACATGTTCTTCAATGTCTTCATCCAACAACAGCTCCTGAGAGAGATTATTATTGATTCTAAACTTAGCACTCGGCTGTTTAGATTTCCGGATGAACCAGAAGCAATTACAACAATCCATCTTAGAAAAAGAAAAACTCCTATTGAAAATCTGGAGGTTAGAACTGTAAGCTGTCGACCTATCTCAGCTGAACAAACTATATTAATTGAAAATCTGTAGCAGGAAACGTTGTTCTGTCAACAATGAGGAAACATTATTTCGCCAATACAAGAAGCACCAAATTGTCTTAACCTCAGATGGCCAAAGCAAAAACTAAATAACTACGTTCTTGGCTGATCCTGCAAACATTTTCACAGCAACGGTCCTATGAGACAGACAGCAACTAAATTTGATTTCGGGGATTTTATTGTGCTCAAAAGAAGATTGTCCTTTGCCTTTACTCTTTAATATAAAGATACTCACCTGATTTCAGAGGAAGGAAATGGCTTCAGTCCTTACTCAAAGGTGTCATTGAAAAGGATGCCATTCAGCTACGTGGAGAGAGCGGTTTGAGATATTCAACCCGCTTCGATTCGCATTCAACATTATGATAACTCCGGTTAAAAACAAACGTTGCAGGATCAGCCCCCAACCTTCCACCAATAATTCATTGACCTTTTGCATAATCCGGAACAGTCAAAAATTGCGGGGAAAAGAGAGGAAGAATCCCATTAATAAATATCAAATCAAAATATAAATGCTAGGATAATTTTGGGGATTGAAATGACAAAAGTTGAAGAAAATATTATGAATTAATGTTCATCACCTTTCTTTTATTTTTTATTTTTATTCAGGCGAGAACCACGAGCCCGAAAAAACCTGTCACCTCAGCTCTTGAAAGCTGGAACTCCTAACACGAACTACCGGCCTTCGGAGCAAGATTTCAAAGTCCCAGCGTGAAAATTCAATCGCGAATGAAAAGCACAGTCACGTAAACGTTGAAGTAGTACCATAACAAACTCACTATTGAAACACTATGACTTGTAAGGAAAACTTTACCACCCAAGATAAAGGGGGAAACATTTTTAAATTTATACTACCCTCCTTCTATTTTAATTATAAAGTTCAGTTAATTTTTTTATAGAATTTAAATAAATAAAATAAATTACTTAAATTAAATAAAATAGTTTAAAAGAAAAAAAAAATTTAATGTATTAAAGTAATGTAATTAGTTTTTTTAAAAAAAATTTTTAGAAAAATTCATTAGGTTTTATAATTAGGATATGTTTGGATGGGGAGAAATGAAGAGAAAATCAATAATAGGTTTAAAAAATTTTATAAATAATAAATAAATTTATTATTTTTGGGAGTTTTCTCTTTTAATATTCTTCTTTCTAATTTTCTCTCAATCCAAATATAAGCTAAAGTCTCATCGGGAAATTACTTAATTACTCTAATTAAGTACTCCCACCGGTCCTAATTATAAGGGCATATTAACTTTTTTGAAAGATCTTAAAAAAGCTAATTACATTATTTTAAGAGATCAAAATTTGTTGTTTTTTCTCAAATTAGGTTGTTTGACTTATGCTAATATATAATATAATAAAACACAATATATGATATAATTAAGTAATGTAATTTGTTTTCATAGGATTTTTTTAGGATCCTTTAAAAAAATCAACATGCTCTTATAATTAGAACCATATAGTAGTTAACTAGTAATCCTAGGGTATCACATTTGTTTTCTATCATGGTATATAATAATTTCATGTCACAGAAATTTTAATTTTTTCTCATATTATAGTTTCAAAAAGCTCAACATCTTTCTCATATCCTATAATGACAAAAAAAAACATTTTAACACGTGTTTTTGCATTTTTATCAGATCATAATGATGATATAGTTCTGACCATTCCACGGATGTAGTAATTAGTTTTGCGCGCAATAGTAGTGGTGGTCATCAATTGAAAATGAAGCATAATTAAGGATGAAAATGGTTATAATAGCAAAGCTACACATTTTTAGATCATAAAACAGGAGAAAAACAAGCCATGCATGATCCCAGTCATTTTCGTCTTCATGATCCAACAATCCCTGCTGAACGATTATCCTGGACCATCCTATTCATCTGTTCAGGCTGTCTGGAAAACGCCTTAGCTTTCAGCCTGTCATGTGCAGATACGACATATTCAAAGGTCTTGCAATTTATGCTGATTCTCCCAATTAAATGTCTTTTGTTTTTTATGCCGCCTGTTCACAAATGTCACTGATTCTAATCACCGTGTAACTCTTTTTTCTTTTTTCTTTTTTTTTGTTTGCCGATTAATCATCGTGTAACTCAAATGCTTAACCAGTTCCAAAACTGTCACTGTTGATGACTCAGGAACAGGTGTATATATAGTTATATACCAACATACCTGCTAGTTTCATAGATTTAACATCTATATACATGTCCATAGAAAAATATGGGATTAGAAAAATGGATTTGACCTTGCATGCCCACAAAATATTTCGTATGGATTTGTCAACCACGCCGGCCGCCTGATGCTGCAGAAAGTGCGGGGCTGACCGTTGACTTAGTCAGAGGAATCAATCCCAACAAGCATCCTCACATTAATAATTACTCATCAAAAGTCTTCCTGTTAACCCAAGCTTAAGCCTCAACGACCCAGCTTTGATTTCATAAAGTACTACGTGACCCCGGCGCAACTAGTATACTTTGAAGCTCACCAAAACTGTATTACGGATCTATTAATTATTATATTATATTCAACCCATATGCATGGCTCCTTCCCCTAATTATAGATTATCACGTCCAACAATTGAATACTCCCCACTTGCTCAAATCATATACATATACTTGCAATTCTTCGCTGTCATTCCTGTGATTTGAGCCCAAAATCTCTACCTACAAGTCTTTGAATATGATTTCACATCTATTATATTCACAGAGCCTCGTTGAGTTATCGTGTTTGCCAAAACAGAACATGCTGGTCCAACATCATCTGTGGTCTTCTTACTTGTCAATTTGCTATTAATTAGATTCTCTCATCAAGTCCTCTATCTGCCCCTACAATACAAGCCAAGCAATAACAGACCTTTTGAAGAGTTGGGGGTTGCAGTTTTGTGTGGAAAGGGCAAACCCATGTATGGAACTGTGCCTCGCCTGCTGTATTGACGAGAGATACCAGCATAACTTACGCCAAACTTCCAGGGCCAAATTTCACACCAAAATTCCTATAAATGCACCCTCTTTTGCAACCTTCCCTTCACATCTCGTCTTACTCTCTCCTCTGCCATTGAAGCTACTCAAAGTCATCAAAGCGGAGATAAGAAACAGAAACAACTTTATTCTTCAACCTGATCGAGCATAGATATATAAGCAATATGGCTGCGAGAAAGACATGCTTTTTCGCGGCCCTCTTGCTCTTGCTTGTCGCCATGGAAGCCACCGTTGCCCAATCTCAAGGGAACGGTAATGGCGACAAAAAGAAGTTTCCGTATGATGCTGCTTCAACACATTATAAGATGTTGTCGCCTCTGCCATCGGGACAAGAACGAGCTTTCTGCTTAGCAAGGGGATCGTGCCACTACAAGACCCTTGCATGTCCAACTGAGTGCAAAGAAAGGAAGCCTAAAAAGAACAGGAAGCATAAGGGATGCTTCTTGGATTGCAGCAGCAAATGTGAAGCCACTTGCAAGTGTAAGTTCAACTCTTCCACCTTTTTGCTTTCATTGCATGTCATAAAATTCTTGGGCAACATAAAATGTGTTCATTACTTGTCCACTAAACTGACACACATGATAAAAATAGGTGACTGATATAACACATATGACTTTATTATGATATTTGAACTCACAGAGATCTTTCTAGTAAACAGATAGGAAAGCCAACTGTGATGGGTATGGTGCGCTCTGTTATGATCCTCGTTTCGTTGGCGGTGATGGCGTGATGTTCTACTTCCACGGAGCTAAAGGAGGAAACTTTGCGGTGGTTTCCGATGATAACCTTCACATCAATGCTCACTTCATCGGAACTCGACCCCAAGGAAGGACTCGTGACTTCACATGGGTCCAAGCCCTGGCCGTCATGTTTGACACTCACACTCTTGTGATCGCAGCCAACAGAGTATCACACTGGGATGACAAAGTGGATTCTCTCATGGTACAGTGGGATGGTGAAGCAGTCACGATTCCCACCAACGGAGAGGCTGAATGGAGGGCGAATGAGGAACAAAGACAAGTTATTGTGGAGAGAACCGATGAGTTGAACAGTGTGAGAGTGACAGTTTCAGGATTGTTACAGATGGACATTAAAGTGAAACCAATCGGGAAGGAAGAAAACAGAGTTCACAATTATCAGCTGCCAGAAGGTGACGCTTTTGCTCACCTGGAGACACAGTTCAAGTTCAAGAACCTGACGGATATGGTGGAAGGAGTATTGGGGAAGACATACAGGCCAAACTATGAGAGCCCAGTAAAGAGAGGGGTTCCTATGCCAGTAATGGGTGGGGAAGATAGGTACATAACACCTTCTCTGTTTTCAGCTTCATGCATGAAGTGCAGGTTCCGTGGCCCAACTGAGATTGGTGTTAATGAAGGAGCTGATGCCTACTACTGAATCTGACAGCGTCAATGTTGGAAAATAACATGTACAATGTATTCTTTGGCATGGCATTTTTTTTGTAAGCAAACAATTCCAGCCAAGAAATATAAACAAGGGCCTACAGATTGAAGTCCATGATCATCAATTTTCTTGAATGTTGTTGTTGCCGTGACCTCATTTATGTTACAAGTGATTAATGATATACGAATAATAGATTATTATCGTTTTTTTTTTAAAAAAAAAAATCAACACTTCTGAGCGTCAGAAATGTTGAAATAAAGTGTATTTGTCCGTCCATTTTTTTTCTGTTTTATTAATTAGCACTTATTTGGTTGTCAACAGGTGTTGAAAAAAATATCATAACATATATTATCAACAATTTAAATCATTTTCAAAAGATGTTGACTGTACCCATTACTTTGGTCAAAAAGGAAAAAGAAGGGGGAAAATTTCATATAAAGTTATATAATACTCCCTCCGATCGTAATTATAAAGACCTATTGATTTTTTAAGAAAATTTTAAAAAAATTAATTACATTTCTTAATCATATTATATTTTTTTATTAGTTCATAAGTCAAATAACATAATTTGAAGACAAACGAAAAATTTTAATATCTTAAATAATATAATTAATTTTCTTAAAATTTTTTTAGGAGGTCCTAATAATTAGAATCAGAGAGAGTATAATAAAATTTTAAATTAGATTGTTAAATTTAATAATTTTGAATTAAGTTGTTAGCCCAATATGAAATGTTTAAATGTTGGTAAAATGATTTTATTACCTTCTTCTAATCTTCACCTTCAAGAGTTTCAATACTATTTAACCTAATGTTTTAATATTTATTTAATAAGTATATTAACCATAATATTTATTTAATGTACATATTTAATTACTAACCTGATTTAAAATTTTCTTTTAATTCATATAACTTTATATGTGATTTTTTTTAGAGAAATACTCATGCTTAAGCACCCAATTTTTTAGAGTGATTAAATTGATAATTACAGGTGTGTTTGGTTGGAGGGTAGCCCCTTCTTTCATTTGGTTTAAAATTTTGAACGGAAAAGGACCTCAAATATTTCATCTCCTCCCCTCCTACACCCTATTTTAGTTTCTCTCTAAATTGGGGGTTTTTGGAGGGGAGTCAAAATTTTGAATTCTTTTATCTTTATATTTTATTTGATATTTCAATAATGTCTATGGCAAAAAATATCATGATAACTGAAAATGTTTTATTATAAAATTTATGTTATTAAAAAATATTATTTAATATAAAAAATATTTTTTGAATAAAAAATTAATATAATTATAATATATGCTATTATAATTTTAAATTAAAAATATTATATAAAATAAAAATATAAATTATTTTTATTTTTATTCTTAAAATAATTAAAAAATTATTTTAATAATTTAAAATTATTATAAAATAAAATATAAATATATTTTAATAAATAAATAATATCATTATAATCAATATATATCATTTAAAGCTTAATTTAAATAAAAAAAAATATATTATTAGAAATTTATTTTATTTTTAAAAAAACTAATTTGATATAAAAATATATTTTTATAAATAGAAAATTATTATAATTATAATATATGCTATTATAATTTTAAATTAAAAAATTATAAATAAGTCTTTTTAAATAATTATTATATTAATTGTTGATAGAAATATTATTATACCATTTTTATAAACATAGTGTAGTATTAAATAAAAAACTTGAAGGAAAAAAAATAATTAAATAAATTTATTGGAAGCCAAATGTAAATTAATTTAACATATAAGTATAAAATAATGTGTAAGAGTAAAATAGTAAATTTATTATTATCACTCTTTTCCCTCCCTCGTTAAACTCAAACAAAAGCTTCTTTCTCTTCTTCTTTCCTCTAACAAACCAAACAAGGTTATATGTTTCCTTATGCCATCCCGTCTCCTTCTGCCCTCCATTCCCTCCTTTCAAACCAAACGCACTTTATGAGTCTAAGGGCTTGTTTGGCACCATGGTTTGGTGAAAATTTTAGTTTCAAACCATAGTTAAGGGAAAATTGCCAAACACATCACATCATTTAAAAACTATGGTTTGACAAAAAGTTAGATTTCAAACTATAGTTTCTAGAATTGAATTTTTCTTACTTTTTAATTATGAAACCATGATTTGCGCAAATAAAAATAAAACTTTTCTCATATACTTACTTCGGAATCTATAAAAGATATTATATTCTCAATTTATCCAAACCTAAATTTTTATAAAAATTATTCTAAAAAATCTATTCCACAAAGTATAATTTACTCCAAAAATTATTTTATAAAAATCAATACAAATGGAGTTAAGTTATTTTCAACACCATTTTAACAACGATGACCAAATAAAACACTTGTAACAGCTCTTCTGCTTCGGACTGCGTTTACTGTCGAGTGGAAAGAAGCCCTCGGGTTGCGATTCATGAGTTCCGCCAAAATGTTGAAAGCAGGAAACCGAATGAGCAATGATCGAAGCTCAAAGACAGCGAGTAAAGCAAGTAAGCCTCGAAAAGAGGGCTTGGCGAAGAAGATTAAACACGGCGATAGCAATGTGAAGGACTATAAAGTTTCACTCTTTCCGTCTTCTACTGCTGAGTTCTTAGAGGGAGGGAAAGGGCCTGAAATTGACGACAATGGGGCCACAAAAGGGCGGACCAACGGAACCAGACCTAAGAAAGATAAACGAAAGCAACAAGATGACGATTACAAATTTGAAGAGAAAGAAAAAGCAAAAACGAATGATCTTCCGATGAGTCGAATCAAAAGAATAATGAAGGCAGAAGATCCCGAGTTACGTGTTTCTGAGGAAGCCATCTTTGTCATCGGCAAAGCTACGGTAATATTTCATCTCTGTTTATGTTAACTTCGAGTTCTTTTCTTTTCTTTTCTTTTTTGACAAAAAATATTTTCCCTATTAATGTTAAGCTTTAGACCGGCTGACATGTTTGAAGTAGGAAATGATTACTGATAGTGTTAAATTGTGAAAGAACAGATTTTTATCATGGCTAATTCTTTTAAGTCGTCATCTAATGTTGGACCAATCAATGTCCTCTTTTTCTACTTAAACAAGAGTAAGGAATGAGGAGCGAGATAGAACAAATAGTGGAGGGCACCATACCCTCAAGCTCACTCTCCCAACAACAAGTTATCGGGCTTCCCTGATTTGAATATCTTTTGCTGGTTTCAGGTTAATTTCCTCAAGCAATTTACGCGGGAATCTCATGCTTGTTCAGTTCAGGATCGAAAGAAATTTCTTGGTTACCAGCGCCTGGGTAAATCTTCTCTAGATGTTTCATGGGGTCTGACAGTCTCTGGTTTAATTATTCTAAACTTGTTTGTGTGCTTTCTCATTTCTTCATGCTGGTATTCTTGAATTTCCCTGTAACTCGAGGGAAATGCCAACCATACTATCAGGTGTTTGTGATGCTCTAATGATAATAGAGCTTTACTGGTGTTCTTCTAACTTGTTTCATCATAATGTTAGTTTCATGAAGTTGGATAATAGGGTCTGCAACCAAATTGATTCACTATGAAGAGGCGAGGCACAATTCATTTCCATTGCATCTCACAAGCCATCAGGTGTCATAAAGCAAGTGTCTTTGGCACTTTTTCCATTGTTCCAAGCATGCGATATAGGCACTTCTGTTTTTGCAAGCACCAGGCAATTTTCTCAATATCTGAGAGGTCTAGTGTGTTAAGAGTGCCTTTCGACTTTGACTAATATGAAATGTCATTATGTAGTCTCAACTCTACAGAAGTTCTACAGAAGTAAATATATTTTAAAATTTAAATTGACAAGGATATCAGTATTAGTCTAGGGCTAAATGGTGTGAGTACAGTAAATTCATTAAATTTCATCTTTGCCAAATTACAGCAGAGGAACTGTTGCATCTCTCTTGTTCCTCATTGCTTTTACTTTAGGATCACTTTATCCCTTATATTTTGCATAGATTGACTTTTCTTTCTCTGAGCAATATTGACTTCAACTTTTTATCTGAAATGAGCACCACGAGATGTGAGTGAAGTTACCATTCTCTCATGCACCCGTCCACCATTGTTTAATTGACTGTGAGTCATTAGTTTTATGAATTCTTGGTTGCACACTATGACTTTATTTGTAAGCATGCGTGCATGAGTGTTTGTGCATTGAGATTGTTCACTATGATCCCATTGCTGATAAGATGACCCTTTCTCTTTTCAGCCGATGTTGTTAGTAAGCAGAGGAGATATGACTTTCTTTTAGGTAATTTCTTGTTGCCGTCAAAGTGCCTTGCTTCCATAATTGAAATATCTGAAATTTAGCTTTCATTTTCCCCCTATTTATATTGCATTTTTAATATAAAGGTTTACCTTGAACTAATACTGATTGCCTTCTCTGGTGCCATTGCTTCTTCAGATTATGTTCCTGAGAGACTAAAAGCTGAGGATGCATTAAGAAAGATATGCAAGCAGCAGTTAGGAGGAACTGAAAATGTAAAATGATACATGCTAGTCGAGGATCTAATTATATGTTGTGCACGTAAAACGTGGTGATGCATGACGGGGAGGAAGACACTAATTGATTATTTCACCCATCCCATGTGTTAAGATGCATTTTTTCAGTGACTAAGAATTTATGAATTACTCAGCTTTTTTCATTGGTGGAAGCCCATTCATTGGGTCACTTGCCACTGCTGCCAGCCATGACACATAAAACCTATAAAATTCTATGGGTTTGGTCACTTGGTGACAACATGTATTGTTGGATCAGACGTGTTTTGGTAGCCAGCAGCACTTGTTATTTCTTTTGACATTGGAAATATGGTACTTCGTCTGATGTTAATTTACCTATTTGACATATAAAGAGCAGGAACAGGTGTTTTTACTTCTCCTCATCTGTGTTTTTGGTATACTATTTTTAACCTTTTAGTGCTGTCTGAAAGATATTGATAGGAAGGAAGTATTTTTTGCTCTGTTTGTCAAGCTTGTGTGAGTTGCAAGTGATTGATTTTGAAACATTGCTTTAGTTGTACTGATTCGTCTACTTTTTAGAAAGAGTTGTTTTTCTACTCTGGTGCCACAGTTTACTTTGAGAATGATGTTGGTTTGGTTATTTCTGCTAAGTGTGGATCATGATGCCAAGAATGAGGCTTGAAGCCATGCAGATTGCAGATTGCAGATTCACTATCTCATATTCCATCCATCTTTAGACAAGCTTGCTTTTTTCACTCTCTCCACAAAATACCAAAGTATACTAGGTTTTAAAAGCCTTTTTTTGCAAGTCATGACAATTTTTTTCATATACTTACTTCGTAAAAGTTATTTTAAAAAATTAATCTAAATAGGCAAGTCCCTTTTATCTATCTCAACTCAAAATGGAAACTGCCATCCCTTTCATCCTCTATTGTAACTGTTATTTCTAACTTTGCATGCTCAATTTGTGTCAAATTAATTCCTCTAGGAATATTGCAGCCCAATGATGAGAACAATGATTAAAAAGAGTAATAGCAGTTTAAAAATTGGTGATTGAAATTAAATTCAGTATTCTAAAGTTGATAATCAATGTAAGTGACGATCGCAATTAGAACAATTCAACTCCTAAACTCATTGGTGATATGAATCTAAGCCTAATGATTGATGGTCAAGTACAATGTGAGTTGCATGGGAGGTGTAAGATGATTAATTAGAATAGTGTAATTCTATTGATTTACTAATTCTGTATAGATATAGAAAAGAGGGGAATAAGAGGACGCATAGAATTAATTATAAAATGTGTAGAATCAACCTAATAATTACAAGAATATTTATTTCCTAGCTTAGAAAAAAAATTAATATAAAAATAGTTAATAGGATCACAAGATAATTAAAATTTAACAATCCTCTGGTCATATCAAATGCTCTACAATAATGTGATCTTATTAAATATTTTTATATTAAAAAAATTGTTAAGTAAGGAAATAAATATTCTTGTAATTATTAAGTTAATTTTTGTAATTATTATGTTGATTCTACGTGTTTTGTAATTAATTTTATGCGTCCCCTTATTCCCCTTTCTCATATATATAAACAAAGTTAGTGAATTAATAGAATTACACTTTTCTGTTTAATGTCTCAGGCCATTTAAAATAATTTGGGGCGCCAATAATCAGCCCAAAATTGCTATAAAATTTAAATCTTAAGAAAGGCAATTTTTTCCAGAAGAAATCTCATCTATGGTGTTAGCAAAGATGCGTGAGATTGCAGAGATGTATCTTGGTTCATCAGTTAAAAATACAGCTACCATTGTACCAACATATTTCAACTACAACCAACATCAAGCAACCAAAGATGTAGGCACAATTGCTTGGCATCAACCCACATTAAGACCCTTTCAGTCGCATCCTCAATCTTCTTCTTGTTTGTTTGGGAAAGTTCTGAACCAAACACCTCATTATTCAAAGAAGCCTGGATTTTGTACATTTGGAAACCTAAGGAATTCTTTGCGTCAACTGTTTTCCTGTTCCTCTCATCATCGGCCTTGTATTTTTCTGCCTCTACTGGTCATCCTTAATCTCTTTATTTATCTTCTCTAGAATCTATTTGGCATATCCTACTAAACCCACATGCAGTAGAGGCAGAAAAATACAAGGCCGATGATGAGACGAATAGGAAAAAAGTTGACGCAAAGAATTCCTTAGGCTTCCAGATATACAAAATCTAGGCTTCTTTGAATAATGAGGTGTTTGGCTTAGAACTTTCCCAAACACACAAGAAGATTGAGGATGCGACTGAAAGGGCCTTAGTGTGGGTTGATACCCAGCAATTGTGCCTGCATCTTTGGTCACATGATGTTGGCTATAGTTGAAATATGCTGGTAAAGTGACAACTGCATTTTTAACTGATGAACCAATATACATCTCTGTAATCTCACGCATATTTGCTAACACCTTAGATGATATTTCTTATGGAAAAAATTGTCTTTCTTGAGATTTAAATTTTACAGCAATTTTGGACTGATCATTGATGCCACAAATTATTTTAAATGGCCAAAGACATTAATCAGAAAAGTATAATTCTATGATTCACTAATTCTATTTATATATAGGAGAGAGGGGAATAAGAGGACACAGAATTAATTACAAAACGTATAGAATCAACCTAATAATTACAAGAATCACTATAATAATTACAAAAATATTTATTTCCTAACTTAACAGGTTAGGAGAGAAGGGAATAAAGGGACCACGTAGAATTAATTACAAAACGCGTAGGCTCCGTTTGGTATGAGGTAATGATTTTAATGGATTTGGATAAGGATTAAGACTGAGAATGAGATTAGAACAGGAGTTGGAGTTTAAAATAACGTTTGAAACATGGTAATAATTGAAGGTATTAATTAAATTAATTTAAGTTTTTAATTAATTATAAATAAAAAAAAGACTATTCTACCCTTACAAATTAAAATAGAGTATTTTTTACTGAAAAAAATTATAAACAAGGATGCTTTTGCCCACAAATTTTGGAATCCCTGACTTAAAAATGCAAAACAGGGGGTGGTGGCTTTGCAAGAATTCCTCCTTAGTGGTATTCAAATCCCTGACCCAACCTCAATCCATCATACCAAACGGTACAAATGGCCCAAACCCTGTCACAATCCCTCTCTTTGCTCATCATTCCCTCGTACCAAATAAGGCCGTAGAATCAACCTAATAAGAGGAATAAGGGGACGCATAGACACGTAAAATCAATCTAATAATTACAAGAATATTTATTTCCTAACTTTAGAGGTTAGGAGAGAGGGGAATAAGGGGACGCCTAGAATAATTACAAAACCCTTATAATCAATCTAATAATTACAATAATCAATATAATAATTACAAAAATATTTATTTCCTAACTTAACAGGTCAGGACAGAAAAATCTCCATAACGATAATGAAAAGAAAGAGTTTGATATACTATGCTCCAAGGAGAAAAAAATTGGACTGGACCAGACCAGCCGGTCTGATAAAAAAACTAGTCAGGTTTGGTTCACTGATTAAACCGCCAATTGACTCAGTTGACTCGGCAACCGAGCCAAGTTGTCGAGTTGGCAGAGTCATATTTTTTTTCTTTTAAGAAATTGTTTTGGGGCTTCTTTTTTTTTTCTAAAAAAAAATGATCACATAGAGACGAGGAAGAGAACACAGCGGCAAGTAAGGATGAAGTAAATATGAAAGCCATTAGCAATTTAGATCTAAAGACAAAAAGATGAAGGAAACCTGAATCCAAGACTTTTAAGGGAGATCTGGTGATAGGAGATGGTAGAAGTTGAAGAAATATGAAAGTGATGAAGTCAGATATGAGATCTGAGATATCACCTCCCACTTTCCGTCATTTATATTAAACAAGTTGATAGCAGGATGAGAGATAGAGGCTTTAGTAACAGCAAGCTTTCTTCCTTTCTTCTTCATCAGACTGTATTTGGCATTGGAGGAGGTTTGCTGCGGCATAGTCATTGGAAAAGAAGGATTTGACTTTGGAGGATTATATTTTATATTTATTATATTTTAAATTATATTGTTTGGTTTTTTAAAAAAACATCATTAATGATACAACAAAATAAAATATATGGTAAATACTTAATCCTAATACTCCTCTAATTCCGTCATATTGCATTAGCAAGAATTGTAATTTTTTTTGTTAAACATAATAAGATAAGAAACACATAACCCCCATGAACTCATATTTTTATGTTAGTAATATAATTATCTTATTTATTATTTTTTTTGAATTTCTAATCATATGGGATATTACATTGAAGTTCTCATTTACTGTCAAATTACAACTTTAAATAAAAATATGAAATATGTGGAATATATAATCGAAATCAAATTCAAAATTTAAATTTACTCTATTCATATTTATTTCATACCTTTTTGTATCTCTATCTCCTAAAATTTAGGGATTCCTAAAATAATGACAATGCTATTTTTTGTTAACTCAATAAATCATTTAATTAATTAATTAGTTTATTATTATTATGCATAACAAAATTCATGGAATATTTCATCTGCTATATTTTGATGGTAGTCAAGGATTATGACTTATGGATGATGGTTAATATTTATTTTGAATAGTGGTATTTCAATATTTTGCCTATTTTGATGTTAGTTATGAGTTATGAATGATGGTTAATCTAGATATTTTGTTATTATCAATTAAACTGTAACATTTTATTATAACCGGTTTGACCTTAGTTCAACCTAGTTGAATCCTTTAAACCTTAAACCCTTACAGGTGTAGCTTCGTTGTCCGGTTCAGTTATTCGTTCCTCGTTATGCTCCGTCTGAATATTCTTTCAGCACTGAAGCCTTGTAGTTCTGTTTCTGCTGCTCCCAGGCTACAAAATTGCAGGGATAATACTGAGGCAATCAACAGAGAGGAAGTGGGAAGGCATCGTGGGTGTGAAGCCAACTCAGAAATGATGATCATCAAGCTTGCTCACTGCAGGCAAAGGGCTTGTTCCTTAAGAAGGTGGCATCCAACCAATTGATTTTCTCTATTCCTATAGTTACCTGTGAATCCTACGCAATCATTCCCGTCCCCTTCTTATGCTCGCACACCCACTCTTCTCACTTCTTTTTCTTCTTCCTTCCTTCCCAAGCAATATTCACTTGCCTTCTGTCTCCTCCTCCTCCTTTTGCCTTAATTCATTCACAATCAGAAATGCTCACCATTTCATTTTCACCTAATCTCTGCATAATCCCCGTTCATCCCTCCATAAATTCCCTCCTCCCTGTTCTCTTCCTTCAAGGACCTCGCCTTCTTTTTTCCGATCACAAAGGATGGTGATCATGAAGCTTCTTTTGCTGGTCCTCTGCTATTCCGTTCTTACTGCTTCAGCTCAGCCGGCCTCTGCACCTTCACCCTCATCTTCCCCCACTGATATTATCAGGATCCTCAAGAAGGCGGGAGGGTTCACCACTCTCATTCGTCTCCTCAAAACCACCCAAGTCTATACTCAAATAGACTCCCAACTCTTGAACTCCGACAATGGCATGACCTTCTTTGCACCCACCGACAATGCCTTTGCTAGCCTCAAACCTGGATTCCTCAATTCCCTCGATGACCAGCAGAAGAATGAGCTCATTCAATTTCACTTATTGCCCACATTTGTTGCCATCTCCAATTTTGATACTCTGAGCAACCCAGTGAGAACACAAGCCGGTGATGATCCTGATAGGTTGGCATTGAACGTGACGAGTTATGGAAACCAAGTGAATATGACAACGGGCATTGTAAACACCACTGTGGGTGGTACTGTCTATTCTGATAATCAGCTTGTTGTTTATCAGCTGGACCGGGTGCTTCTTCCTCGCGACTTCTTCATTCCCAAGGCTTCTCCTCCAGCTCCAGCTCCGGTCAAGGCTAAGACTTCTAAGAAGAAATCTGCTGACGTTCTTGCTCCTCAAGCGGACGACTCTGCCGCTCTGAGGTTGAAACAGAGGAATGAGGTGTTGGTGATTGTAGCAGTTGCTGCAGTAGCATTTTGGTTGTGACAAGGGAGCTTGATTCAGAAATATCTTAAGATGATGGATCTTTAGTATTCTGTAGTGCTTCCAAGACATTTTGTTTTTATTTCTTCTGTCCATATCGCTTCTTGTCTTTTTGTTTTTCTGTGAATCAAAGTCAATTTGTGGTGGGAAATCCTGTTTCTTCTTTGTGTAATTGGATAATTCTGTGTACTGTTGCGATTAAAGAACCTCTCAATAGCAATTAAGATGGACGTATTGGTAGTTTCCCTTTACCAGTGATAGGGTCAGTATCAACCATGTTGTGGTCATTATATTTGATGTTTCCATTTCCTGTACCCTCTTGCAGTAATAAGACATTCCATCCAAATACGCATAGTACCTAGCTAGAAGGGGCTTGGCACATAAGGAACTTGTTAGAAGAAAGTAGGGAACTCCAGTGCATATAAATGTTAAAATGACTTTGTTAGGAAAAAAAACTTTTATATTTAAGAAAGCTTTTTATTCTTATTTACTTTTTCAATCCTGTCCTGTAACAAATTCACTTAAAACTTAAAGGCTCTAGGTTCTCTACCTTATCAATAACAACAGATGGGAGATGACAGCATCCATCGCCATGTGTTATGAATGTATATGTGATTGCTATGATCTCTATTTTTTGGTGGTTGGTTTATTCTCACATCCCAAAATTATTTATGTTAGACTAGTCATCCTAGCTAATAATACACGAATATACCAAGGTTTTTTTTTATAAAGAAACAATATTAAATTATATATAAACTTGCAAGATCAAGTGATAGAGGTATCAGGCTTTAAAAGTACTTCCTCCCATCCCAAATGCAGGAGCCAATTGATTTTTATTAGAGATATTAATAGAGATAAATAAATTACTTAATTATTAGCATATGTAGTGTTTATTATATTATATATCAGTTTATAAATTAAACAAAATAATTTAAAGTAAAACAATAAATTGAAATATTTTATAGTACTTTAATTAATTTTTTATGATAAAAAAACTAAATCTTATATTTAATATCAGGATTTTGTAAATCCTTAACGATGGATATCAAACTCAATGGAAAATTAGAGGAACCAGAGCCTTGAATTGAATTTGGGTCTCCAGAAACACAATGCAGTGTTGGGCCTTTAAAAGAGTTAGATGGTTTGTTTTTGGAACAAGTTAGATGTTTCTCAGTGCATCCTTCTTACTAGTCACTGTTTCATAAAGCCCATCCTCTTCTGGGTCTCTTGACTGGAGTTCATTTGTTTTTTTGATCAAACTGGAGTTGATTTTGTAAGGTGATAAGTGATGACTACGCTTTTGGACTAAGAAGGATATATCACACTTTTGGGCTTTGGAAGACGTAAATAATGAAAGTAAGAATCAGGAGTCTAGGAGCCCTCGTACTTGGAAGGGCAACAAAATTAGAAAGATATTATAGATCCACAATAAAAACAAGGGTTTAGACTCTCGGCCCAAATTTGGTAGAATCTAGATGATATCTCAACTGATGGCCTGGGATTTCCTCCCTGGAGTAGCTCAAAACTGTGCAGTTTTGGCACAGTTTTGTGTCAAAAAGGAGAGGCTTCCCTCCTTTTTTTTTTTAAAAAAAAAAATATTTAAAAAATTATTTAAAACTCTAAAATATTTTTTTAAATATCACCCAATATTCTAAAATGATTTTTTGTCCTAAAAAATTTTATTTATACCATAAAATAATTTTTAGAAGCACCTAGTATCTAACAATGACACCTAGTATTTGACAATATAATGATATATAGACTGAACTATTTTTTACTAAGACTTTATATCTTATCATTATTATATCTTACAACTAAAAATAATAATTTAACTTGTTGAATGCGATAATGATAAGATATAAAGTCTTAGTAAAAAATAATTCAGTTTATATATCATTATGTTGTCAGAGGGTGTCGCTGTTAGATACTGGATACTCCTAAAAATTATTTTATGGTATAAAAAAAATTGTTTAGAACAAAAAATCATTTTAAAATATTGGGTGTTATTTAAAAAAATATTTTAAGATTCTAAATAATTTTTTTAAAAAAATAGAAGAAGGGAAACCTCTCCTTTTTAGCACAAAATTATGTCAAAACGGCACAATTTTGACCCAGGCAGGCACCAAGGAGGGTGCTAGCCAGTGAGGAAATCCCAGCCTCTCAATTGATAGCTAGAGATTAATCATCCCAAAGGTAAAGATCACCGGAGTAGATTATGCCTTTTTTTCAACAAAGCGTTTTTCATGCACATGGTTTAATTCGAACTCAGGACATTGTATTTAAGACATTTAGCTATCTATCATATTTACATAAGGCTTCTGTTGCCGTAAAACACTTAAACACAACCATGTTGAGCCTAACACTTGAAGGAAAGTGTGAACACATAACATCAAGCAAGGGTTCAAAATTCAAATAACCAAGGGTCCCAATTTTAATCACAGTAATTGAAATTGGTTTTCAGTTGAGTGACTCGGTAACAATGATTTAACTTGAAAATGAAAGCAAACTGATTTCATTTAAGTTAATAGGCATTTTCATCAGCTCACACCAATCGAAGTTCTCACTCAATTTTCCCTGCATTTTTAAGCAAAACGAGTAGCCATATCCATCTCCTCCCAAAATCTCAATCACTTGCTATCTGCCTGATGCGCCAACTCAATCTCCCTGACAATAAAATACACTCTCACTTAACCCAACCACACACCTTCATTTTATAGCTAAACCTTTCACCTACCTCTTGCTCACTTACTATAAAACCACCCTCTCCTTTCTCATTCTCACGTCGAACTTCAATATAAATCGATAATAATCGCTATTATTCTTCAGAAAAACAGAGTTTTCACTTTCCTTTCATGAAGATGAAGCAAGCTTCTTTCTCTTTCTTACTCTTCTTCTTGCTTACTTCCTCCATCAATTCAACCATCACATTAGCCCAAGCACCTGCTGCCTCACCTAAATCTCCAGCAAAACCTTCACCATCTGTGCCCTCATTACCTCAGTCACCTTCTTCAGATTCTTCTGATTCTTCACCTGACGACATCATCAGAATTCTGAGGAAGGCCAAATCGTTCAGCGTCTTGATCCGACTCCTCAAAACCACTCAACTGATCAATCAGATCAATTCCCAGCTCATAACCACCAAATCTGGTGGCTTAACCATTTTTGCACCAGCTGACTCTGCTTTTTCACAGCTAAAAGCAGGGTTCCTCAATTCATTAGATGACAATCAAAAGATCGAACTTTTACAGTTCCACGTCCTCCCCAATTATGTTTCAAGCTCAAATTTTGATTCTTTGACCAACCCAGTTCGCACACTGGCCGGAGATAACCCCGCCAGGCTGCAATTTAACGTCACCGCATATGGAAACAGTGTGAATATTTCAACAGGTGTGGTTAACACAACAGTCACCGGCGTCGTGTACTCCGATAAGCAACTTGCCATATATCAAGTGGACAAGGTGCTTCTGCCTTTGGATTTCTTCCAGCCGAAGCCACCCGCGCCGGCGCCGGCTGTTGCCGAAGCCCCAAAAGATGATAAGGACGCCTCATCTTCTGAAGATGGTAAGGTCGGGAAAGCAAAGCACAGCTCTGATGCAATCAATTTAAAAAGCATTGGCGGAACAACGTTTGTGTCTCTGGCAGTTGCTGTTTTAGTTGCAGTAGCAAGGATGTGAAGTTAAGACCCATTTGTGTGATTGGTTTGAGTTTTTCATTTTTCAGAGCAAATCTCGTCAAATTTGTTGATTTTGTCCACGTCTTGTTCCTGGGATTTTCAATGTGTTGGCGTAGAAACAAGAAAGATAGTTTGAGAGATATGCGAGCGAATCTTGGTGTATTTCGTGGTTTTCACGTTTAGGTGTCTATTTTTAATCATTCTATTCTTATTCTATTCTCTTTATCTTAATTTTTAGTTTAATCTATAACTATAAATTATTTTTTATGTCCACCCATTTCTTAAAATCAGAGACACTTATTAAAATAATAGATAATTTTTTTATTTTTAAATTAATTATCATTCCAACCAATTTATAATAAAAAATTACGGGGATTAAATTTATTTGAAAAATCAGAATCAGATTATAAAAAAAGATTATAAATGCCTAAATAAAATAAATGATTATTTGCTAAAATCATAGATACTTCATAAAATAAATCACATTTTTTATATCAAAATATAAAAAAGATAATCAAATGAATCGGAGCTTATGAAAAAAGATTACGGGAGCTCCAATAAAATAAATGATTACTTGTTAAAATAATGAAAACTTCATAAAATAAATTACATTTTTTATATCAAAAATATAATAAAGATGAACAACAAATATTTTTATTTTCATGAAAAACATTAAGAATAGACAAGTTACAACGTTATGAAATTTATACGAAAATGCTTCTACTTTTCAAAACCTCATCAATGCTCAGACGAATGTCACAGAGAAATAAATTAAGCATCAATCTCAGGAAACAAAAAGACAACATTGTAACAAAATGGACAATCACTGAATCCTAAGGAACATCAAAATAAGCTAGTTTGACCCAAAGTGCTCATTTGGTTCACAGAATCAGAGGGAATGTAATACAATGTAATGGAAAATATTGTAATAATGATTACCTAAAGTTGTTTGATTTGTTATTAAGAAAAGATAATACATAGACATGAACACATTTGGTTGGATTACATTAAATATGGTAATATATGATAATAACATATCAAGAGACAAAATTACCCCTTGTCTACATATATATATGTATAATGACATGAAATTATCTATTATTTTATTAAGTATGTACAATAACTGTATTCCTACTAATAAATAGATCATAAACAGCCTCTAGAGTGCGAATGAACCATTAACATATATTATTAACGCACACCCCTTAAAGGTCATTCTGGTGGCATGAATAATTCTCAGCAAATGTTTGAGTAGAAAACATATGATACTTAGAACCATTTATAAAGTTTCGGATTTTGATAAATATACTAGTACAAGGCCAACGAAAGTAGAACCATGAACTCATACATTTTTTGTTCTCGCAAATTTGGGGGTTTAGGTTTTGTTATGATAAAAGAAAGCAAGCAGATATTAAAACCAAAAAATAATTCATTACAATATCAAGTCAATAGAAACTAGAAGGAAGAAGTGAAATCAATAGTTGTCTAAAACCAGAAACAATCAAAGCAGAAAATGTAAAATCAGAAGTTGATCAGTACACGAAATGGCACCATAAGACGATTGAATTTGCAAGAACGGAGAAGAAGAAGAAGAAATTTTACTGACCTTGAGAGAGAGAAAGAGAGAAGGGGGTGGGCGGCTAAGAACAGAAACAATCAAAGCAAAAAATGTAAAATCAGAAGCTGAATTAGTACACGAAATGGCACCATAAGATGATCGAATTTGCGAGAAAGGAGAAGAAGAAGAAGAAATTTTATAGACCTTGAGAGCGAGAGAGGGAGAAGGGGTGGGCGAGAGAGGAGGAGGAAGACGAAGATGGCGTGAAATGACGCGCAACAAAAGTAGTCATGATTTGTAAGGCAATATGATTTGATGATATAGGTAGAGTTTATTTATGGGCAATATGGTAAATGAAAAGGTTATAATGGTTATATGGTCTTTTTCTCTGAATTACAGGATCCCTGCATCTTGATTAATGAGTATTAGCTATGCAATCGTGATTACATTAAATGATGTAATCTGGATTACATATGTAATCCTTTTTACGTTACAATAAGTACAACCAAACGTCGTAATCAGCCAGATTACATAGGATTACATGTAATTCTATTCCAGGTAATCAAACCAAACGGGCCATTAAGGTATCTGGAGGGTTAGAATATATTAATTAGATAGGAAAATTAATAAACGTTCATTTATTTAAACACAACCTTGAATACAACAAGGTTTTCACATGCACTACCACTCAATGGTCAGTTTCGAGGAAAAAATCAATAGAATAGTTTAATATTTACTTATTATTTATTTAAAATTTTTATACTGCATACATTCCCACAAGGGAATTTTTTTGGGAGAATTTCAATGAAGGACCGTAGTTGGGAATTAATATCAGCGGAGCTCATAAACAAGTGAATAGGTCATATGAATAAGAAAAATCCATGTTCATATGACCCATTCACTTGTTTATGGACTGCGTTGATATTAATTCACAACTGCGGTCCTTTATTGAAATTCCCACCTTTTTTTTCTTTGGTACAAAATTTCTCTGTTTCTTGCTTTTTATAGATATCTGTTGCTTGTTCTGGTCATAAGCTAAAACATAACAATTAGGGCCAAAAAAAAGGACAGAACAATTAGTATGGTGCCTGAGCCCATTATCCTTAAAGGTCCACATTATCATAATTTTATATTAAATTTTTATTGATAAACATGTCCAACCAGCAACAAGTTGATGATCGATCATGTGTATTGGCTAATAATTGAATCTCATCTTGATCCACAGTAATTAATAGAGGTGCAGGACAATTTCAGTTAGGCACTAAATAAGGCAACTTATTTTAAATTCTCTCCAAAACTTTTTAAAATCTCACTTAAAGACCCCAACCCGCGGCCAACTGACCTTCGGCATGGGGCTCACTGGAGATGGCAAAAAAATATTAATTTTCAAGCTAAGGGGGAGTGGGGTTCGGACCCCCAAAAGAATAAAGGATTGGGCTTTCTCTTTGATTTATATATATATATATATATTAAAATAAATTTATAATAAACTTGAACCCCTACCCACTTACATTCTAATGAAAAGTGTGTCACACATCATGAACATGTAAAAAGGCTCTGTGAACAAGTCAAATTTTTTTATTAACAAGATAAATTAATTTAAATAATAATAATAAAAAAAAAGTAAATGTCTTACATTCTATTTAGTTAATATATGCAATATATGTATATATTTATAATAAATTTAAATCATTACCCACTTACATTCTGACGAATAAGTATGTTACACATCACGAACATGGAAAAAGACCCCATAAATAAGTCAAATTTTTTTATTAACAAGATAAATTAATTTAGATGATGATGATGATGATGATAAATGCAAATGTCTTACATTCTATTTAGTTACTATATATGTAATATATATATATATATATATATATATATAATAAACTTAAATTCTTACCCTCTTACATTTTGATGAACAAGTGTATTACTCATCA
>JBAGKO010000009.1:3791703-3803319 GCA_037177275.1 Acacia concinna
TAACCGCTACAAATGAAACGCTACAAAATAGCTTTTTTTTGTAGTGCACACGCATTCCACGTCCATAATACTATTTGGGATGCGGAATTGTATATTCCACGTCCCTAATTTGTTTTTGGGACGTGAAAAATCCTGCATAATCTAATTTGATTACGAAAATGCCACCGCGTTTCTTGTTTACATCCCTTTTTAATAAAACGGACGTCTTCTGAGGATGTACAAACTATATTCTATAGTAGTGGATGTTGAAGTGCGATATGTACAAAGTATCCACCACAACGTTGAAGATTCAGTTTCCATATATTACATGCCATATATTGAAAAGGGAGAATTCCAAAAAAAGACAAGTGAAATAGGGAAATCTCAATTCAATACAGCGAAATCGGAAAATTCAAAATCAATCTTTTTTGTACTTTTTTTTGAGTAATTATGAAAATGTCATTGCATTTTTTTTATACTAGTATCGTAATTTACAACACGAGTATCTAAATTAACAACATCAACACAAACAACTCAGTGTAAATATGTAGTACCTGATGTTAATTTAGATACTCGTGTTGTGAATTACGATATTAATGTTGTGAAAAATTCAATGACATTTTCATAATTATAAAAAAAAAAGTACAAAAAGACTGATTTAGGATTTTTCAATTTCACTATATTGAATTAAGATTTCCCTATTTCACTTATCTTTTTTTAAAATTTTTTCTATTGAAAATTAAATTCACCTGTTCAAACATTTAGAATTTTCTCGTCTAAAACAGTGGCAACTATACATGCCCCCACTTCTTTTGCGTTTCTGCTTCCCAATTTTCAGATAGAGACGTTTTCTTTTTAAATTCTTTCTACTTAATTAATATATCCCACAACCACCTCCCTCCTTCAATATGAAAATTAAACTCTACCCCAAATATATAAATATATATATATATCTTTTCAAGTGACCGATCCTCAGATGGAAATTAAAACCATCACATTCTTTAATAATTAAGCTATATACACATATGGACAAACGTCGGTGGTAACTATCCACCGTATAATTAATGACAAGATCTTCAGACAGCCCCTCCCATCTTCTGAAATATAAGTGAGATTCCAAGAGTGACACACAGATCTGATCTACCCCCTCTAGCTACTCGTGGTAGGGCTTTAGAGTCAAATTTTGAATTGGAAGACTGTGTGTGTGAAAGCATATATAGACTTGATCATTCTATTAATTTCTGTGATTTATTAACCAAGGTCGGAAACGTCATTGTCATACTCACACACGAAGTATACCTCAACTTGTTTGTAAAATTAATGAAACGAGAAAGTGTACTGTGCTTCTAACTACTAGGCTGCTTCATGTATAATTCACTCCATCAATCTAATGGCATAAATTACCAATTATGAGACTATATATAAATATATATCTATACATATACCTTTTTCTGTACTAATTATAAAAGTCAATTGACTTTTTTTTAGAGAATCTTAAGAAAGCTAATTACATTATTTAATTGTATCATATGTTATATTTTATTATATTATATATTAGTTCATAGTTCAAACAATATAATTTGAAAGAAAATGATTAATTTTAATAATTAAAAGTAATGTAATTAATTTTTTTTAATATTATTTTATAATTATGATAGGGGGAGTATATAGATACAGGTTGATATAAAATAATAATTGAGAATACGTATGCGTGCATGTGAGCTAGGAAGATAGACCTAGATAGAGTAGTGAGTCACAAGACAGAATATATGATAATCTCCGACATTAATTACTTTGCACTATGAATAAAAGACTATATTGTATTGATTTGTGGGTAGCATTGTTAATTATCTTCCACTCAAAGGGCATAAGTGTAATGTTATTCAATCATGGAAATCTGCATGAAGAGTTTAAGATACAGCGATTCTTTACTTCCCTTTTTCTGATACTGGGAACATATATAAGTGGAGTATCCTCTCATGCACACTTATTTTATGTCACTCCTCATGTGATTAAACATTATGCTATTGGACTTCTGTAACAAATACAAGTCTTTTGAAAAATACTGTTAAAGTAACATCAGAGAGATTGGCAAAAAAAAAAAAAAAAAAAAAAGATCAGAGAGTCCAAGTCCTTATACGTTACAAGGCCACCTTTTCAAAGTAATTGACGTGGATCACTCATCATAACATACTGTGGTCCTCAATCTGCTCTAAGATTTAAGAAAAATAAAAAAGGGAAATGGTAAGGTTAGATCTTAATTAAAAGACATTAAAATATAATGAAGCTTCAGATAAAGCATTATACTCTATAATATATGTATATTTAATGACCAGTAGTTCTCAAAACTTTAACAATGATTTATAAGAAATTTGCAAGTCATATTTCCTAATTAAATTTTTGATAGGGATCTGAGCATTGAAAATTAACTATATATATTAATTGTTTCAAAGTTTAAAGTAGTTTGGAAGTTGACTTCTAAGATTTGATTTCACACTTCAGTGGGCAACACTGAAATTAAACCTGGAGGGATCGAAGTCAAGTCGCATTAATTAACCATATGATGACTTAAAACCCTATATATAATCGGTTTTCCAACAAGTCTGGAGGAAGCCTGGTTTTGGATTTAATCTTTTTGAGATCTCTAGCTGTCACATTTTCCAAAAAGAATTTACTCATCGCCAAAACATTTTCTTTTGGGGGTCCAACAAAGTGGAATTGGAATGGAGAAGTTGAAAATCAGAAAATAGAAATGAGGGGAGGGTCACGTGCATGCAAAACGAAATGGGTACGTAGAAATTGATGAGGGAATTACGTGGAAAGCAGATAAAAGGGTACGTTACCTATGGTTCTGTTAACTGTACCGTACGTGTACGTACCATAAAGGTGCCACCACGAAGAAAGGAAAGGAGACATCCTGCACCTTTTAGCACTACCATAACGTCAAGCCACCACGTTGTCTGATCTGTAAAATTATTTTTTTTAAAAAAATATATATGAAGAAAAATATAATTACGTAGATTTTTTTTTTCTGCTAAAAATAAGTTACCGAAATTGTAATTTAACGTTAAGAAAAGAATTACAAAAGAAAATGATTTCCCACCATCATGTTGAGTTGCTCCGTATCAAGGTTATCAGGTTTTTTTTTAATATATAAAAAAGTTTAGATAGGGGTAGACGCCACTAATGAGGTCTTTCCGTCGGTTAAAGGGTTCAAACACACTTTCTTTTAATCAGGGTGGCAAAACTTCAACCAACTACATCAAATCTCATTAACAAGGTTATCAGTTGATCCTGTTATATAGTTATTTTAATTTTAACAATGTGTTGGGCCGTTTTTAGTTTTTAGTGTTTTTGGATCCAAATCAAGCCCCACGTCAAAGTCGGGTCTAATATATATGTATATATATATTTCCCCATGCTGGGGTAACGTTTTAAAAATTTAATACTAGTAACTTGTAATACTATTGGTTTTTTTTAGGGAGATTAAGAAAATTTGTTAAATTATTTTAAAGTATTTATATTTAATATATTTTTTAAAAAATTAAGTTGTCGTACTTATAAGCTTATATATAACTTAACCATACACAATATATAATATGATTAATTAACTTATTTAATTTCATTAATATCTAAAAGATCAATTATGCCTATATTTAGGAGGGAAATGTTATAATTAATTCAATAGTCAATCAGTTTGGTAAATGTGAAGTAACATGAAGCTAAGTAACAATGCCTATATAGCATCGCTGTTCATAACTAACCTCAATAGAAAAGTGCCCATTTTTGTGAAGGAAAAGGTTTCATATGATGCGCGCATAGAGAATCCTCCTAGGATTACAGGTCTTCATCCGCCGAATATGACAACCTCCATTGATCATAACTATGTGTTTTCTCAGCTGAAATGAAGTCCAAAAAAGAAAAAAGAAAAGCTGCTTTCTCCGCTCACAAACAAACTGAAAACCTGGGTTTCATCCACCACTTTTGTTTGAAACCTTAACGCTAGTATGCTCCAAGCCAAGGTAAGTCTGATCTATACAATTCCTCCATCTGCAGAAGCATGAATGAATTATTATGGGCGTGTACTTATCAACGTTAAAAAACATTATGAACACAGGTAATGTGGCTAGCTCCACAGACTCTCTGGAAGCTCTGCATGATGTGTGAATCATATTAAATAATGTGTAATAAAGCACTCTGCTGTCTGCTGCATGTGTAATCAGGAACGATAGATGTTCTGGGATGAATGAAAGACGATGCGGACAGGGACAAATAAAAATAATACTGACACTAGTTAATGAACAGCCGTACGTAGGAATCAAATTGAGGAAGTTTCAAGGAATCGGTATTGGGAAAACTTCAGCTTTGACATTTTTGATCGGCTTTTCAATGTCTCTTTAAAAAGACAAATAACGTAGTTTTCCATGTCCACAGAGGCTTGGCGGCGCAGAACCCTATGCCATGCAACCCGCTATACCCTCAAACAGCATCTTCCCGTGAAAGACCTAGATCTGCATTTCCCTATTATGTAACTTTGGGGACCAATTTTTTTTTAAAAAAAAGAACTCTGAAAAATATAAAATTTAACATGTAACCGTTATTAATTCTGTTTTCTATTGAACAGTTTCGTTTTCTTTTTTTTGCCCGTGCATGCATGGGAGCGCGGGAATAAGGGGGAAAGTGACACTTAATTACTTAGTATATGCCGAATTGATAATATCTATACTAATTTGAATTCCTAATTGCTTTTTATAGTACATTGATTATTCTAGCGCTGATTACGGGATTTATTGAGTAAAGGTCAATTCATTGAGTAAGGCCAAAGCAGGAATTTCCTCCGTTTTCTTGGCTACAACATTACATGCACATCACCACCCGACTTGAACCTTATATAATGCTGATGGCTCGTTCCTTTCTTTCACTTACACCTACCCCAAACAGGTATAGGCATTGATTAACAGGGCTTGTGCCCTCTTTTGGTTTCTTGTTTGTAAACAAGTTACGTTCTTGATCAATAATGGAAGCAGAATACCAAACTGGGTCTAAGTTTCCCCCTGGATTCAGGTTCCATCCTTCTGATGAAGAACTCATAATTCATTACTTAAAAAATAAAATAACCTCTCGTCCACTTCCAGCACTGATTATTGCAGAAATTGATCTGTACAAGTATAACCCATGGGAGTTACCCAGTTTGTTCTTCTTCACTATCCTTTCTTTGCATCTGCTTACCATTTTCAAATGAACCATTTCTTCTCTGTAGCTATAGCTTGGTAAAAAGATGAAACTTAGAATATTTTGCTCTGATATCTGCAGAAAAGGCATTGTTTGGAGAGGATGAATGGTATTTCTTTAGCCCTAGAGACCGAAAGTACCCAAATGGATTAAGACCAAACAGAGCAGCGGCTTCAGGATACTGGAAGGCCACTGGCACAGATAGGCCCATACTTAGCTCTTGCGGATCAAAGCGCATAGGAGTGAAGAAAGCTCTGGTTTTTTACACAGGTCGCCCTCCCAGAGGGGCTAAGACTGATTGGATTATGAATGAATACAGGTTGGCTGACACAACCACCAAACCTTCCAGGTTTAAAGGATCCATGCGAGTTAGGTGCCTCTTGCGTTCTTTAAGTTCCTTAATCATTATTTCACCCATAAATATTATTACTTGCCGTTAGTCCTCACAAGTCACAACTCAAGTTTAATCTTTGACTGATGTACTGATTTCAGATTATTTCAACCGTCAATGTTTAGGGCTAATGTTTAGGGCTAAAGTTTTGCACTTTGAAATTTCAATTCCTTGTCTTTTGAATTGCTGGACATGTTAGATTATTAGAATTTTTAAGTGTAGTTAGATAAATTTGGGGTGTGGAATTTGGTATAATTTTGTTGCAGGTTATGTGTATGTAACGTGTGGCAATGAAAAATTTTGAAATGATATCTAACTTAATAGGAATAAAGGATTGAGGGAAACTAGACAGAAGAGTCCAAAATCCAAATACTGCAACGTGACACCTTAGGAAGATTATCTCAAAAATTAATAAAAATGGAGTTTTTTTTTTTTTGGAGTTTCTAATATGGACAACTTGAACATTAATAGTTTGTGGTTCTATTCCTCTTCTTGTCACAGCTGGATGAGTGGGTGCTATGTCGGGTTCGACATAAAGGCCCAAGGAATTCTGGTGAGAATCGGGAGCATCCATTTGGACCAACTTTGCAGGCAAACCTTTTCGGCTGCGACCAATTCCCAGGAAACACTGACCTTGGAGCCAACATGTTCACAAATCATCAGTACAAAGACTATCGAGTCTTGGCCTCTATTCTTGTTGGCGAACCTGTAGTTCCCATAGAGAACACGTCAAGTGTGAGCTTTAAAGGCAGCAAAGGCGACAGCCTCAGTTCAGTGTACAGCTACTTGGACACCTTGAATACAAAATCTAATGAAGACAATCAACACGACAATCTCATTTCTTTTAACAGGGAACTTCACTTCCAGAACAAAATAGATCGTTTTACTAGCAAGGTGTTGACGAGTAGTGACATGTACTTCTATAGTCGAAATCACTCTCAAGATGGCAACCTCAATAAGAGTCCACAAGATCGTACCATCAATTTTGAAGAACTCAACAAATTGGCCTCCACAGAAAGATACTCACAGGAAAGAGGATTGCCTTACAGTGTGCAGACCAATTGTTACTCTGCGTTTCCTTGTTCATAGTCACAACTCCTTGTAATTGCAACTTGAGGATATGATCTCATGTGAAAGTGTTCATAGATTCGTGACGGGGGCTAGGAAACTCATCAATTGAAATTGTATTCCATTCTTATGGCTGCACACCATCTCACTCAGAATTCACATTAACAGGATGATATATCTAGTGCAAATTCCTCAAACCTACAGGGCATACGTTTTGTATTACTCATTTCATGGATATTCTGCCAAATAAAAGCATAAAGACAGAAATGATTAAGGTGAAGTTTACAATAGCGTGTAATAAAAAAGAGAATTGGATAAAACGTCTCGTCAAGATAGTTCGTTGATTGCTTCAATCTTACTAATACTAACTTCGGTTTTAAAAAATGGAAAAGTGGTAAACATAACATTATAGAACAGAGAAGCGAGAAACAGAGAATTATAGAACAGAGAAAACAGAGAAAACGAAGAAACATGGTTGTCCTATTGAACATAATGAAAAAGAAATGAGATTATAAGCTAACTTTGCAAGAGGATGTTACATTAGCACAAACTATCTATCAATATATTGGCACACACCCAGAGTTAGGCTAACTCTCAATGCTTACCAAAACACCATTTGTCCCTTCACTCCCTTGATCCTTTTACTTATACTCCCCCATTCACCTACTTTGTAACCCGAGATAGTTTATGCATTACGAACCTAATATCCTTTTACACTTCAAATGATAGACAAAAATGATCAAAACTAAGGTTTCGCGTCTTTTCTTTTTCCTAAAACTTTTTGTGAAGAATGTTAGTAAGCATTTCAGCCATTCACACGGGTTTCAGCAAGGCAGAAAGCTTCGAAATTTTAAATTCCACGGCATAACTTTCTAATAAAAGAATATATGGCTAGAACAGGCAGCAATTAATACCAAAATTATCATTTGTATAACAGAACGCAAAAGATGACACAGATCGATTTTCACAGAACAGTAGAAAACTGGCTTTCTTCAACAGTGAGGAGATCCAACGGTTCCAACATTAACAAGATTGATGGCAGGAAAATTTACAAGCAAACGAAGAAAACGCAGGTTTCTATGACCAAGTCAAGAACTGAAAATTAAGCTTGAGGCATGGATCAGAACCGAAAACCCTAAGGATCAGACACCACGTTGTCAGATTTTCAATCAAACTGCGCCGCCAGATCGACGGTAGAGCTTGCCGAAGACGTGGAGAGCGGTGACAAAAGCGATGAAGCAGAGGCTCATGACGAGCACGACGGTGGGCGAAATCTTCAAGCCAGGGGCGTCGTCGGTGTAGAATCTCAGCATGTTGGCGGGACCGGAGCCACCTCCGACAGAAGCGGAGCTGTTTCCGCCAGCACCACCGCCGAGACGGCGGCGGCGCATGCCAGCGGTAGCGGCGGCAGAGCCACGCGGTGCCGCAATACCGGGTCGTGTGGTCTGGGAATTGGCAGACTGAGATTGGGATGAACCCCTCGCCATGGCGGCGGAGCAGAAAAGATCAAGAAGCTTAGGTGTGACTGTGGCCTGAGGGAATTAGGAGCGGCTATATCGATGAGACTATGAGAGGGCCGACTCGGGACAAAATGACGCGCGTAGAAGTTAGAACAACGTCATGAATGGGATATTTTGATTTAAAATTTGACCAAAATTTAGCTGGAGAAAGGACAGAAAAATACTCCATCTGTTTTTATTTATAAAAATTTTAAAAAGATTTTAAAAAATTTAATTATATTATTTTAATATATTAAAATTTATCATTTTTCTTTAAATTATGTTGTTTGACTTAGGAATTATTATGTAATATAATAAAACACAATATATAATATTATTAAATAATATAATTAGTTTTTTTAAGATTTTCTTAATATTCTCTAAAATAGTCTTATAAATAGAAATAGAGAGAATAATAAATACGTGGGTTAAAAGTGTAATTTACCCTCTAATGTCTTCAAGGAGAAACAATAGTAATCCTAACATTTTTTGTCCAATTTCAGTTCTAAAATTATTTATTGAGAAAATGACAATAAAGTCCCAAGGAATAAACATATTTACTAAAAAGTCCCGCCAATTTTATCTCTTACCAAAAAGTCTCAATATCCCAGGAGAAAATTAACAACTTAGTAGGTGAAATTAACAACTAAGTAGGCCCAATTTACAACTTTGATAGCAAATTTTGATAATTCTATTCCAACATTTTAACAACGCACAAGTGATAATTGTTAAAATGTTTGAATGAAGTTGTCAAAAATCGATATCAAAATTGTAAATTAGGCCTATTAAGTTGTCAATTCTGTTTACTTAGTAGTTACAAGAACCAGGTGATAGTTGTGAAAATATTTGAACGGAATTGTCAAAACTCGCTATTGAAGTTGTAAATTGAGCCTACTAAGTTGTCAATTCCGCCTATTTAATTGTTACAATGCCCAAGTGATAGTTGTCAAAATGTTTGAATGAAGTTGTCAAAACTTGCTATCAAAGTTGTAAATTGAGTCTACTAAGTTGTCAATTCCATCTATTAAATTGTTAATTTTTCTCTTGGGACCATGGGATCTCTTGGTAAGGGATTAAGAATTTGTGGGACTTTTTAGTAAGGGTTGGAATAGAGTTGTCAAAACTCACTATTAAAGTTGTAGATTGAGTCTATTAAGTTGTTAATTTTTCTCTTGGCATCTTGAGACTTTTTGATAAGGGGATAAAATTGGTGAGACTTTTTAATAAATATGTTTGTTCCTTAGGACTTTATTGCCATTTTCCCTTGTTTATTTTGAGGCAATTCATATCATCATTAACAGATCTATTAAGTTTACTGTTAAGTTAGATTTGTTGACTAAAGATAAGACCACGTGGCTGATGCGCTAGATAAAATAATATGAGGATATAAATTAACAGATATGTTAAATTGACTATTAAATGCAATATATAACTGTTAAGTGAAATTTGTTGATCAATTAACGTTATTTATTTGACACAATTAATATATATATATTTGTATATGTTAGTTGCCAACAAGGAAATTCACTAAAATAAGAAGTCTAAGTACAACAATTATAACATAAATGCGCACAAACCTACCAAGAAACAAGCTAGAAAGTCAAGACTAATCCTAATAAAAGAAAACAAAAGCATCACACTAAAAGGAAAATTAGACGCCACTATAAATGTAAATGAATTATGAAAACAAACTAAGATTTTTAAACGTCTCTGCACCACAAATATTGAACTAAGGTGTTAAGGTCGGATTTTGATATTAAAGGCAAGACTCTTTTTATTTTATCTATCATATTTTTCAATTTTTTAAATCATATTTGTTTAACTTATAAATGGATGATATATAAATATCTTAATAGAGAAAAAATTCTCCATTTTCTTCAATACCCACTTCCCCTCTCAATCTTCTCAGCCCTTTAATATTTTTTATAAAATTTTTTACTATAATTTTAAAGAGTCATTGATAAAATTTAATTAATAGTGTGAATTTATTTGTATTTTAATAACTTATTATTTTATTAATAATTCTATAAAACATTAAGTCATTCACATTCAAAATTCAATCAAACCAAGATGTGGGATAGAGGCGAAGTGGATGATAAGAAAAGTTGTGATACCCCGCCCATTTTAGAGAGATTACATTGTTTTTTTTTTTTTTGCCATCTAGAGAGATCACATTTAAAGAATATGTTTTTTTTATGATTATCATATTATTAATTTAAATTTGATTTAAAATAAATTTTTTGATAGTTAAGAGCTTATAAACTTAAATTCAAATATTTCTTCTTCTTACCTTTTATTTGAATTGGAGTTTAAGTAAATATTTAATTGAATATAAATTCTTCTTCTTTTTTTAAATAAACAAGGCAAGCTTTTTTTTTTTTTTTAAATAGAGCTTATAGGTTCGGGCAGGCACTAACGGCCTGAAGTTACAACGATGAGATTGAACCCATGACCTCCTCCCATTTAAGAGATACCATTACCACTAAGTTACAACACTTTGATTAAACAAAACAAGCTTTAAGCTTAATGATTCATTGCACAAATGGCAGCTACATTAAACCTGGGTTGAAGACCCAATACTGTCCAAAATATCCTGTTGAAGTGACCCCAAGCATGTCACTGGTGCTTCTTGAATATTTGTCCTCATCGTCTCTATTACATGAGCATCTTTTGCTAGTCTATCTGCACGCCGCAAAGTGTAAAATTTTAGTTAATATAATCATAATTAATAAATATTTTACAATGTAATAAATAGTTTAAATAAATTAACTATGATAGAAAAGTTTGAATCTAAATCTTTAAAGGAACTATTATAGTTAAAAGAATAAAATCAATATCATAATTAAAAGGTTAAAATTCTCTAATAGAAATTCCAGCACATAATTAGGCTTTAAGCTTCATTAAACCCTTAATGGATTTTCACTATCAAGTTTAGCACTTTAATTAAATAAATCACCATTTCATGCCAATATATATATATATATATATCAAACCAAATGTGAATCTACAAGTTCAGGACACAATCATAGAACCTCTAGGCTACCCAAAATCATCAAAAGTTAACCAGTCATAGAGAAATTTAAAAGTATATAATCCATGCATTAAATCTTCAATTTAAATCAGAGTATGTAAGATGAGCCTTAATGTGGCAATATATAATATTATGCATAACTAAAAATATGGAAGCACTACTCTTGGCAGGAGTAGCCTAGGCTTCCGGAGTCTTTCTTGACGGACCCTCATAAGAACTATCACCTGAAAAAATTGTTAAAACACGGGGTGAGACAAAAGCTTCTGTAACCAACAGTCCATCTCATCAGACATACAAGTAAATGCCGGTGAGGTGTCAAGTGGGAACAATTATAAATATATACATAACATTATCAAAGATGTCACATAGAAACAGATATATCAATTTACAATAACATAGTCTCATTATCATATTTA
>JBAGKO010000009.1:3808819-3820980 GCA_037177275.1 Acacia concinna
TTGACATAATTTTCACCTAACTTTAAAAATTCATATCTAATTATACAAATATCCAATTGATTTAATTTCAAAGCTCAAATGTCCCTTATTAAGTCTATTTTTAGGGAAAAATACTCTCTTGGTTCAATTGAGATCAGAAAATTCCTAGTAATTTCATTTTTGAACACTGCTCCAAAAATTGACAAATTGAAATTGACAAATTGAAATTGACAAATTTCACTGGGCAAACATTAAAAATTCATATCTTTTAATATATACATCTAAATCATGCAAATGACATATCAAATTAAAGATTGAAATGTTTAGTTTTAGACTGGAAAGTTTCATGATTTTTTAACATCATTTGCCTTAAATAAACTGACATACAATAAGGCTGCCGACAATCTCATTATAGAAATTAGTCAAAACTTACTTTATCTATAATTGTTACACCACAATTGACTATTTTATTCCCCTTATATTTTCATATACTTAGAGAATCTAATGAATAAAAATTTGAAATGTTACACATGTCTTACTTATTTTTAAATAAAAAAATTCTTTTAAAAATTTCCTCATAAGTCACTTTTCTACTTATCATCCAAACATGTTTCATAAAAAAAAAGTCACTTCTATACAGTCACGTATAAACACAACAAATTCTGATAAATCATTTAATTATTTTTCTGAAGCTACTTATTATAAATCCATCAAAAAAATAAGTCACTTATCATAAGTTCCGTCCAAACATGCCCTTAACTGGCTGATACCAAAGGAATGCTACAAGTTGTGCCACATCATTATCATCATCTTTGAAAAACAAAGAATCGTCCCCTCCGATTTTTCATCATCTCCATCCACGAAAAATCGTGAAGCAATGGCCACCCCAAAATCTCCCCCGTCCAGTTTCAAGCTTGCTCCAACATCTATGCCACTGCCAAAGAAGACGAGAAAAACAGAACAAAGGTGAAAAGATAAGCAGCCAAAACCAAAAATAAAATCAATCAAAATAATAACAGTAACACAAATAAAATCAACAACACCTCTTCAAAACGTTGCAGCAAGTGCGAGAAAACATAAAAATATAGAAGAAGAATGGTATGAATGAATAAAAAGACTTACCTCAAAGAGTTGTAGATTGTCATTGGAGATGAAATCACTTGTAAAAATATTTTCGGTGGATATGGCCATAAGCTTCATTTGATTGGAAGTGTTCATAAAGGGCAAATTTGTGATGGATTGGGAACGTGGCAATGAGACTTAAAGATCCCTTATTGTCTTCTCCATTACTTCAGCTGAGAAACCCAAAAGACTACCATGGTATATTCGGTCAACTTAGTCGGCAAGACTTACTGGAAAACACCGATAACAACACCACCAATACTCCAACCAATAGCAACACTAAAGCCAACGCAAACACAACCCCGCAGAGCCATAACGTCGCCTACAATGACGAGAGTTGACAGTCGCAATTTTCCAGATCTGAAATTTTCCAAAAGGAACACGGAGGCAGGCGGATTTTCCAGATCTGAAATTTTCATAAACGAATGTACGTGCAAGCTGATTCTCCAAAACAGTAATAGATGGAATCTAAAATTTTTTTGTCGATCTTCGATGCGGAGGTGGGGTTTGCTACAACACCGAGTTTATGGTTAAGGTGCAGGAGGCGATGAACTTGATGGGAGAGACGCGCATGAGAGGGAAGGGAGGGGATCAGGGAGTTTCAAATATGAAGGGGCACGAGGGTCAAGGAGCGAAGGGAAGGAGAAGACAATTATAAGGCTGATGTGACATAAAAGCCGTGGAGATATATATGCGTGACATTTTTTTAGAGGGAATTTTGCTTAACAACTTTTAGAGTATAATATTTTTTTAAAAATTAATTTTTTAAAATAGTTTTTATGAAAATATAAATTTTGATAAAATAGAGTGATTGGGTAAATATTGTTAGAATATTTTTTTTTCAGTGTTAAATGACTAGAAAAAATATTAATTTTTATAATAATTACATGTAAGTGTTATGATGTAATATTAAATTATTTTAACATTAAAAATTAAAATAAATGCCATAATTTTTTTTGCTAAAGAATAAATACCATAATTTAAATTGATTGGATTACGATATAAAAATTATAATATTTAGGAATATTATAAGATGAAAGAACGAGTAATATATATATTTAAAAAATTGTTAGTGTAATATCAAAATGGAAAACGGAAGGAAAGAAGAGAGTACAAGATGAGAGTTGTTCACAGGAAAGAGGGGAAAAAAAAGAGAAAATATTCTCAGCCACAATAACTATATGCCATGTGAGGAGAGAGAGCTGTCTAAAAAACAACAAATTTTTTCTTCTTAAAACTAAGGTTTCAAATTAAGATTTTTGGCTAAATCAAGACTTTAAAGTGTCCATATGTTTAGTTATTTTGAGTTAAACCTTGATTTGTGACCAAACCAAAATTTTAAAATAGTTTCCAAATAGGCCTTTACATCACTAAGCTGCCTTAACATAAGCGAGTCAACTAATTGCTCACCATCTAACTCTATCAAATTATGATTAAATTGCTCTCTTTTTAGTATTTTCGAGATAAAATTGGTGGTTCAAAAAACGTACTTTCAAAATGAAGTTGTCACTCTTTCAATATCTGTTGGGTAAAAATAATAGTTCACCCTTTTTAAAATTTACTTTTGGCTTATATTGAATTCCCTGGTCAGCAGATTTGGTCCCTTGCACGAGATCGAGACAGTTTTAAAGGCAAAGCTTGTATTATATTATTACGTTAAGCAAGTGGATACAAGTGTATGGGGAGAATGAACTACTGAATCGCAAACAAATTCTTGCAAAAAAGGAAAAATATATAAGGAAATAGTAATAGTATTACTCTATAATACGTATAATCATGGTAATGGAATTAAACCTAATTATGATGGCAGTAAAGTAAAGAGATGGAAAGAAAGGGTACTGGAGAAGCAGTTTGTGGAATGAATAGCCATAGCCATCTCAGTTTTGGAGGACTAACCATGGTGCATGCAAAGAAAGCAAGCTGGAAGGCGTTCTGTTTCAAGGAAAACGAGTCACCAGTGGTCAAGGATACTAGTTAACTACTCAGAAGAATACAACTTCATCAATTGTTTGGGGAATGTACATACCTGAAAGAGCGCAAAATTAATCAGACGAGGTCGCTTAAACCAGAAGAGGTCATCTCCTGGCTCCACCACTGGTTCTCCCTTTACCACTTCTCCCCTTTGTTGAATTCCCTGAGCCATTTTTGTCACGATCACCTGCAGCTTCGTCCCCACCACTAGAATGATCTGAATGCACATATTTAAATAATCATTGTCATTACTCATACTGCTAGGAGCCAGATAATTAGCAATGATTAGTTATATGGATCAAGGACTTGTGCTTACAATCAGAGGGATGAATGGTAACCATAGGTAGGAGTACCATCCTGTCCAATGACAAATCAAATCAAACATTTATTGATCTCTTCTCTTTACTTTTGGGAACAAAGAGAACGGGAGAAATTTTGTGAGTGTGATGATTTATTAACTTACTGTGAGTGCCAGATAGAAAAAAGAACACGGCGAAAAACCAGAATGGAGGACTGGAAATCGTAAGCAAATTAAAACAGTTAATTATGGCAAACTTGTTCATCTGCCGAAGAGGACTGTCTAAATAATCTACATATATACAGGACAATATAGACCACAAACCTGATTCCCACTACGAACTTAAAATCCTTTTCTAACGATCTTCTTATATAATTCCCAAAATCGAACCTCCCGTGATTTTGAGGCGCCAAATGTGCCTAAATTAATCACCGTTACCCAATAATAGAGTCATCAACTTCCAAGTCATGCATGCATAGTGCATGAGAAATAAAATTAGTAATTGTGGGGAAAATACCATGATGAAGCCATGTCTCAAGGCCAAGTCCTCCGCTTTAGGAACTAACCTCACGAACTGCCTGAAAAGGCAAACCTGAAATGAAAAGAGTTTAGTGAACGCTCAAGTTTACCTCCTATGTATGGGAGTTTGGGTCGAGAAAGTCAGGTGCCTTCTTCCGAAAGATGTCTCTCTTGCAAATCTGAATCTCTCAGGATCTGCGTCATGCGCAAGAATTACATATATACAAAAAAATTTCTTATTTTTTCATACACACAAAAAGAAGAGACCTAACCGTGTGAGGATTGATACGCAGGTGTTCTTGTTTCTTCTTCCCATCGCTTCCATCTCATCGTCTATTTATATGCATAGTTACAACAATTGTTGCAGTAGTCAAGGAACCAAGTGAATTGGAGGTAGTAGTTAAGGTGATGGTAAAACACACGAGACCGTAGGTTGCTTTTTACCTTCAATCTGCCCAGTGCCAGTCTGCCGGAGTGAGTATGCAGCAAAGTACATGAAAAACAGCCCCCACACAAATATAAATATATGGAGCTGATGAATACCTTCCGTTGACAATATATGTTTTCAATATCATTATGTCACCTTATTAATCTAGTTTTCTCTGAAAATCATTAAAATAAATCATAAGTGCACAGAATGCAAATAGAAACAAGGTTGTACAACACAAACTTGGGGTCCGCATTTGTCGCTTCTACTGCGGCTAAAACACGTCGGTGATTGGCGGCGCCACTGGTCCCGTTACCTTGAACTTGATGGCCCGTCTGTTGTTCTCTGATTCTGCAAGGGTGCCATGTCGCTGCAACTCTCTCTGATACGCATATTCTTGATATCGGATCATATGCTATCGTTATCAACAACGATATGAACCCCAGCAACATAAGCTCTGCAACCTCACGCTAAAAACCAATTAAATATATACATATAATTATTTGCTCAGGACTTGATCATTTCTTGCTTAAATTTTTTTCTCGAACCTATTTTAATATTTTCCAGTGACTCATATTGGTCGTTCTTGTGCTTCTTCTTCGACCACTGATTGTCTCACGTATGCGAAAAAGAAATCAGTTCCTTTCATATCAAAAAGTCATGCAGGAAATCAATTAATGGCAATTATTAATAGTGATGATATAGAGTACCTTTCCAATGAGATGGAGGATGTGTTCGATGATGATGGATATGGAGAGCATGACAAAGCGAACAAGAGCGACGGCCCACGTTGGGGTTTCCTCCAATGTTCTTGCTCCGCTTCCTCCCGCCATTTTCTTGCTTGCTTGCTTTTTGGCTCACAGTAGAGCAAATTTTGAATGAGAGAAGCGAATGAAATCTCACAATATATATGTGCTGTGTGTGTGGGAATCACTAGGTCAGTATCAATGCTCCTCGGGAGAACCGGAGAAGCAGAGGCATATTGTTAGTTTCTTCGTGAAAAAGACCCCTTTTTTCTTTTTTTAAATTCCACTAGTTGACAAAAGGGAAAATTCTTAAAAAAAAGGAAAATAGGTAAATTTCAATTTAAAGTAATGAAATTCGAAAATCCTAAATCAGTCAATTTGTACTTTTTTTGTGAAATTATAAAAATACCACAGAATTTTAACAACATCAGTATCTTAATTCACAATAAAAGTATCTCAATTCACAACAACTCACATCTAAAAAACACAATACCTAAGTAAGTCTATTGTTGTGAATTGAAATATTCTTGTTGTGAATTCAAATACTTGTATTGTTAAAATTTTGTGGTAGTTTTGTAAGTTTACCAAAAAAAAGTACAAATTGACTTATTTAAAATTTTCAAATTTCGTTGCTGTAAATTGGGATTTACCTATTTCCTTTGTCTTTTTTTGATATTTTCCCTTGACAAAAGCTCATCCTTCCCTAATATTATTTTTACTTTTTGGCTCATTTTTGAAGAAACAAGCAAATGGATTTTTTATGATAAAATCCCTTCCATAATTTTTTATTATAAATTTGTTCAAATGGTTTTCTTATAATAACTTAGTTTTCTTAATCAACATCTCATGACTCTGATTTGAGAAATAATTCTATAGAAATAATCTAGTTATATTATCTTTATTTTAGTTTGGTATAAAAAAATTTCTTTTATTTTATCAAGTCTCCATAATTTTAGCAAGAGATCTTTTATTTTATTTCTTCTTACATAATTATTTTTCATAAGTATATTCCAATTCATTTTATTATCTTTATTATATTTTGATATAAAAAAATTGCATTTATTTTATCAAATCTCTATAATTTTAGCAATTGATCTTTAATTTTATTTCTACTTGCATAATCTTTTTTCATGAGTGTATTCCAATTCATTTTATCATCTTTATTATATGTTGATATAAAAAGTGTGATTTATTTCATGAAGTCTCCATGATTTTTTAGATAAATCTAATCTCATGGTATTTTATTATCAATGGGTTGAAATGATAGTTGATTTAAAAATAAAAAATTTTCCTTTATTTCAGTAATTGTCCATGATTTTAGGAAGTGAATGAGCATGAGAGTTGATTTTTTTGTTATAGATTGAACTAAGGGTTAAAATTAGGGGAGTAGAATGAGAATAAAAGGATAAAAAATGAAGGCATCTAGCTCTGGTTAAGATTAGAGAATAGAATAATAAAAAATATGAGGCATCCCGTTCCATTAAACGGATCAATCATTACAATCTCTAATATTATCTACATCACCCAATTAGAGAGTCAAAACATTGATCCCAGAGAACTAATTAACCGATTCACAAACCTATGGAATTTTCTTTTCTTTTCTTGTTTTATTTTTTATTTTTTTATAACAACCTATGGGAATTTTCTATACATGTGATAATTTTTAGAAAAACAATAAGAATGGAGGGGTGGTATCTTTTTGGGCCACAACATCCTGGCCCAAGTGAGAGCCCTGTATTTATTATCAACGGGCCGTCATGGCCCGTTACCCTTAAGAAACAAACCAGGCGATTGAAAACCTGTTCCCGCTCTTTCCTTTTCCAACGGTTACAGCCTCCAAACCTCGTGTGCTACGAATTCACGCAATCTCAGAAACTTTTATCTCTCCTCCAAGCATAGGCCTCTGGCGACTTTTTTCCCAAGATGATGGATCATAATACATCGGCTTTCGCAGGTACTAATCTCACATTTTACCATGTAAATATCTTCTTGATTCATCATTCCTGGGTTTGCTTCTGTGTATATCAATTAGTTAATGCATATATTCCTTTCTCATAACAGATAAAACCGACAACTTAAAACCTCAAACTAACCCAAAGCTCAATCATGCCACCAAAATTTGCAGGTGAACTTTTATTCCACGTCCTTTTCCATTTCCACAAACTAAGTGTTTTTTTTTTTTTTGCCTTGAATAATTTTCTCTGCGTCGGTTTTACTTTTAGGCAAAAGCGGGTTTTCGGTGCGGCCAGAAGCACAAACATCCCAACGAGACCTTTAACAGATAGGAATATTAACAAACCCAAATATGTAGTTACCCAGAAGCAACCCAAATCAACTCCTGGTTCAGTTGTGGATACTGCCAAAGATCTCAAAACAGAGGCCAGTGAGAAAGAACCGCAAGAAAATGTCAACACCGGAGCGAATAAGAAAGATGAGGCAGTCCAAAATCGACAGACACAAAAAACATCAAATAAGTCAAAGGAGAAGGACTGTGAGGAACCACAAACTCCAATGGTGTCGCATTTGAGAACCACCGCGACCAAGTCTAAATTGTCGGCCACACCATTCTTCAGCGCACTACGTTGCAGCAAGTGTCGTTTTGATAGGCTGGAGACATCGTCGTATTGGATTGCACAAATCAAGTTGGCAGAGTCAGTGGGCAAGCACTTCGTCGCCGTTGATTTTTTTAGGCTCGCCATTGAATCCCAGGCTGAGGTTTGCTTTGCTGTTTATCCTAATTACGTTTCATAATCTAGTTAGTTCAGCGGTATTTGTCTGTGTACATGTGATAATTAACTGAGTATTTGACATTTTGGGTGGTAGCCGATAAGGAACCTGAGGATTGAGCTTAAAAGGTACGTGTCAAGACACAGGTCTCTGTCCCAGCAGAGGGAGTGGAGAGAAGTTGGTGCCAAGTACGGACTGTGGAAGCCTGAAAGCAACACGTGTGAAGTGGATTCAAGCACTCAGAATGACAAGTCCATCAGTTGCAAGGAAGATTAATATCACTAATCTGGATTAGAGATATACCTGCCAGCTATAAATTATGTTATTACTGTTCTTTAACCCTGCATTTAAAGCTTGTCTGTGGTTACCCTCTGTTCTGTACTGTCTCTTTCTGACTATAAGTATGTACAACGAAACTCGTCATATATATGTAATAGAATGCAAATTTAATGTTATAGTTGAACCAGAAGAATATACGATATGTTGTAAGAATTTAATGACATGAATTACTCATATTATGAAAAGTGACAACATTCCTAGTCGCAATCAAATTTGGAGGTTTTTTTTTTTTTTGAATTTACTGGGAAGGCTAATAGGATAAAATAGTTTGAACGAATTTGATAGAACTTCTTTCAACATGTTATAACTTGATAGTGACTTGGTATGAATTACTACTTCCAAATCTTAATATAAGATGGTAAGAACAGGAGTGAGTAATAAATTGCGGGTGAGATAGTGAGAATTAGGAACATGTTTTGTCCCAACTCCCAACGAGGGGATGTATTATTTTTTTGGCCAAATTTCCTCACATGCCCACCCCACCCCACCCGAAGCAGGCAAATTATTTATTTTAATAACCCGGCCTCTTATTCTTAATTGGGAGAAAGACAAATAAATATCTTGTAAATATAAGAAACTCAGAAAAGTGGCTCAAATTTCGAAAAAGACAAATGAAAGGTAAAAAATTAGTCATGTTTTAGTCATTCTCTATTGAGTTTTAGTTATTCTCTTTTTAATTTTAGTCATTTTGTTTTATTCATTATCTACTCAGTTTTAATCATTCTCTGTTGAGTTTTTGTCATCACCGCTCATTTGTTTTTTTCAAAATTCGAATCACTTTTCTGAATTTCTCATGTTTGTAGGGTATTTATTTGTCTTTCTCCCTTCCTAATTTTCACTAGTTAATCACTTAATCCAATTTCAAACCTACACTGATTACATTTCCATTCATGCCTTCTCCTGCCTAGTACTTGTGTGGATGGACAAGACATGTTACCAACTGTAGTTTGTTTCTATTAAAAGATAAACAAGATTACAAAACCAAGTATAGGGGTGAAAACCAATCAAATCACCATGAATAATGGTGGCGTTGATTTGATTTGACCATATGGTGACAAAAGGAATGGATGATATAAAAAAACTCTGTCTCTAAACAATGCCTTTTCCCCCCTAATTATATATATATATATATATATATATATCTTTTTTTAAAAAAAAAGGTAAAGTTGAATTTCTATGATTTGAGCTATCCCTCAAGCTTTAGCATAGTTAAAGTTCAGCCATCAAACCGTACCCAAGTTCTGTTTCTTTCACACCTTAATATTTTGGCTCTTGCAAATTGTCTTTTTATGTAGGCAATCTCTTTTAATTTTTTAATGAAAATATAGAATTTGTCGTACAAACACTGGAATCGATCAATTTGATGATGGATGACAGTAACAGTGGTAAGAGGTTGGAGAATGAAGATATGAATATATGTATGTGCCTGCGTGTATAAACATATTGAAAAGTTTGTGTGTACAGTAACTGGTCAGTTCACCGCCAAGTGAAATTGTCCTGAGGGACACAAAAGAGAGAGAGGTGATGACTGATGGCTGATGACTGATGACTGATGACTGATGACTGATGCCAGATAATAGTAGTAGTTTATTCGGTTAAGTATATGGGAGTGATCAAGTTGGAGGACAAAAACAAGAAAAGGGGTTGGATCAAGGAGGAGGAAGCATGGAGGCCCAAGAATGGGAAGTGGTTTCTGCAAGGGACAGACATGTCCTGACCCAACCAGACCATGAAGGTGACGTTTTAACTACGGTATGAAATACGGTTTATTTATAAAATGAGACCATCCACAATAGCAAAGGAAGATTAGAACAGAATATTTACTACGTTAAGACTTTGATTATGTGATCATAAACACCATTCTTCCTGTCTTATATGTGTAATACGAAGAGAGGAGGAGTATGTTGGGAAGCATCAGGGTGGGTTGCATTAATCAGCAGGAAAATGGCATGGAACTTGAGATTTTATGAATGTGTGCAAAGTTTGTTTGCCACATAATGAATGATGCATAATGCTGTAAAAATTTGAATGTGGTCAGTAAGATTATTGAGATTTGAGTGAGCACAAACTCCCTGATTTCTCGAGCTTTTTGGGAATTATTACAGACTCTACTGTACACACCCAGGGTTTCTTTTCTTTTCTTTTCTTTTCTTTTTGTCGTCTACCGGAAGATGGGATTGATTAGGTGTGTTTAACTTCAATCAGGGTGAGTAAATATGGGTGGGTGATGTGAATGGGGGGGTTATTATTAAGTCTTTTTGACGAGCCCTCGGGGATAAGGATGAGGTAACAATTATTCATCACGCCACATAAGGGACAACAATTGACTTAGAATTTGTTTGGTTATTTCAAGTGGTTTATTGTTTTTTTATAGGTTTATTAAAGGTATCTTTAAAATTATAAGTGATTTATTAAAATTTATTATGTTTGGATATGACTTTACAAAATTGATTTTTTCTTTTGATGAAACACATTTGGATGATAAATAGAAAGTTAACTTGTGATGAAATTTTTAAAAGAATTTTTTATTTAAAAATAAGTAAGAAGTGTGTAACATCCCAAATTTTTATTCACCAAATTCCTTAAGTATAAGTAAGATAAGGAGAATAAAAGAATTTCTAGGAAGAGACTAGTGACAATATAAAATTAGACATGTCAAGCTCTAATTTAATATATTATTTGCATTATTTGAATGTATGTGTTAATATATATGAATTTTTGAAGTTTATCCAGTGAAATTTACTAGTTTTTGGAGTAGTGTTCAAAAATGAAATTATTGGGAACTTTCTTATTCAAATTGAACTAAGAAAGTATTTTTCTATAAAACTAGACTTGATAAGGGATATTTAAACTTTGGAATCACCTCAATTAGATATTTGTACAATTAGATATGTATTTTTTAAAATTGGATGAAAAGTATGTCCAGAAATATGAATTTCAAAGATATAATGGTATAATTGTAATTTGTGGCCCAACTAATGGTAAAGATGGAAATAATGTATAAAAAAAATTGGAGAGTATCCATGAATTATCTGGAGATTAATGACTGTAATTTTAAAGTTTTCTGATACAGTCGATATAACGACTCTGTAAAAAGTTAAACAAAATAACAATTTTGTCCCTTGTCTCTTTTCTTTAAAGCCATCAAAAGACACAGTAAACTTCAATTATTAGCTTCAACTTTTGAAGCTGCTTTTGGAGCTTTAGCTTCAATTTATTTTTCTTGTCCAAACACTCAAAATATTATAAGTAGCTTAATTTATAAAAGTAATGTTATATAAGTTAAATAAGTTGCCATTCAAACACACCTTTATTTGGCTTTTTTAAGTGATTAAAGAAGTTAAATAGATCATTTATGAGTTAAAAAAATTAATTTAAAGAAAAGCAATCAGTAGAAATACTTTAGAATAATTTATTTAGTTTTATTTATCTACTTAAAAAGATCAATTAGATCTTATATTTGAGTGGAAAGTAGTATATCAGTGTATTGATTATTGAGTTAATATTATTGTTAGGTCCTTATATTTTGAGTAAATTGTATTTTTGATATCTATGGTTTTAAATTCTTAGTTTTAATACTCATGATTTCATAAAGTTTTGTTAGAAGTCTAACAATTAAGTTTTATATATAGAATGTGTTTGGAATAACGGTGAAAGAAGTAACATATTTGCAATCAAATTTATACAAACGTAAGACTGGGTAATGTGATTGATGTTTGTATTAACGGTAGCATGAATTATTTATTTAAACGTGAAACTTGATTGGTTAATATATTAAAAAGTAACTTTTTATAGGAAATGAATTATATTATATATTAATTCATAAGTCAAATAAAATAATTTGAACAAAAATGATAAATTTTAATGCTTTAAAATAATATAATTAGTTTTTCTAGGACTCTTCAAAAAAAATCAACCAGGTTTTATAATTAGGACCAAAGGAAGTATATATTACATGTAAATATATTATGATATTTATAAGACCGTGTTGATTTTTTTTATAGAAGTTAAGGAAACAGAATAAGTAACTTAA
>JBAGKO010000009.1:3842847-3863153 GCA_037177275.1 Acacia concinna
AAAAAAAACTGTCCTTATTTTCCCATATTGGCAAAAGGTAATTTTGTCCATTAATTTATTATTATTAGTAGGAATACAGTTATTGTACATACTTAATAAAATAATAGATAATTTCAAGTCATTATACATATATATGTAGATAATGGGTAATTTTGTCTCTTGATATGTTATTGTCATATATTACCATATTTAATGTAATCCAATCAAACGTGTTCATGTCTATATATCATCTTTTCTTAATAACAAACCAAACAACTTAATGTAATCATCATTACATTACTTTCCATTACATTGTATTACATTCCATTACATTCCCTCAGATTCTGTGAACCAAACGGGCACTAAGATTTGTTTGTTTGTTTGTTTCTTTCTTTCTTTATTTTTTTGTGTGGTTAACTTATTCTTGAAGTTTAAGTAATTTCCTAAATTCATTTAGGATTGAATGATGCCAATCATTTATTATATTTTTATTAAAACCGCTGGGTCACAACTCACAAGTATATTACATCTAAACTGTGTTTTTAAATAGGGAGAATTTCAATTAGAGATCAAATAAGAGAATTAATTTAAAAACAACGCCAAAACTTTCTGAAACATTAATTCAGTCCCAATGACCAATTTGAAATTAATTTTTCAAAGTGAAATGATCAAATTGCCCTTGCTCTTTTTTTTCATTAAATATTTCAAAAATGTTTTCTGGTGGGCCCTGCTACCAAACACCGGAGCCCCGCTACCGGCAGGCTAACCTCTTGTGGGACCTCTGGCGTGGGTCCCACAGGAGGTGTGACAAAAAAAATATTTTTTTGGCCAAGGGGGAGGGGGGTTCGTACACATTAATATATGTGTATTAAACTTGAGCCTATACCAACTTACATTGTGATGAACAAGTGTGTTGCATTTTACAAAAGTGAAAAGAGGTCTCCTGAACAAGTTTCATTTTTTATTCACAAGATAAATTAATTTAAATACTAATAATACTAATCATAATAATAATAATAAAAGCAAATGTCTCACATTAAATATGCAGGAGTGCCCGCGTCATAAGAATTTTTCACTTGTTCATATGTCGTTTTTATTTGTTCATGGTTCACAAGGACTTGTTAATAAAGAAGCATGAGTGCACCCATCGAAAGAATTTTACACTTGCTCACCACCGTGTTTCACTTGTTCATGGTTTACAAGGACTTGTTATTATATATATATTGTAATAAATATGTTAACCAAATAGGATGTAAGACATTTGCTTTTATTATTATTATAATTAGTATTATTATTATTTAATTTGATTTATCTTGTGAATAAAAAATGGAACTTGTTTAGGGGACTTTTTTTCATGTTCGTGAAGTACAACACACTTGTTCATCAGAATGTAAGTGGGTATGGGCTCAAATTTAATACACATATATTAATGTGCGTGTGTGTGTATCGGCTCGACTTCCTCTTATGCTGTAGGGGGAGGGGGTTCGAATCCCCACTCCCCCCGAGGTCAGCTTTCCGGCAGCGGAGCTCCAACGTCAAGTGGTGGGGCCTACCAGAAAACATTTTTTAAATATTTAATAAAAAAATAAGGACAATTTGGTCATTTCACCCTAAAAAATTAATTTTAAATTGGTTTTTAGGACTGAATTGATGTTTTAAAAAATTTAAGCACTGTTTTAAAATTAATTCTCTTATTTATTTTGCTGTTGAAATTCTCCCTTTTAAGTAAGGAGAATTCCAAAAAATGACATTAGAAACAGAGAAAAGATAATTCAGTACAGCAAAATTGGAAAATTTCAAATAGGTCTGTTTTGTTTTTTTTTGGGTAATTATGAAAATGCCACTGAATTTTTCATAACACCAATTTCGTAATTCGCAACATGAGTTTCATAATTCACAACAATAGGTACTATGTATTTACAACTCACAGTGTAAATACGTAGTACCTGGTGTTGTTAATTTAGATACATGTGTTGTGAATTACGAAACTAGTGTTGTGAAAAATTCAGTGACATTTTCGTAATTACCAAAAAAATTACAAAACAGACTGATTTAGAATTTTCAGATTTCACTGTACTGAATTGTCTTTTTCCTATTTAACTTGTCTGTTTTTGAAATTTTCCCTTTTAAATATGACCAGCGCTAGGAAAACAGGACCATTTCTAATTCTCTGTGGGTCTGAAAATTTTGGATGTGCGACATCGGCGCAGCTGCTTCCTTGAGGCTTAAACCTCAGTCATCGTTGGGACTGCCAAATTCTGAAAGGAATTCTCGTGCCTGTGTGTTTCGACGTCTGAAACCCTAACGCGTCATGGATGCTGGGGCTACCAGAGACGAGACTTCTTGTCCACCGAAGCCCGCCAAGTTTTCTGTCTACCAAAACCCCTCATTCTCTGCTATCCTTACCGCCAACAGTCTTCAACCTTCCAGCCGCACTTTACTTTGCATCGTTTCCTTCTTCTCTGCCTCTGCTTTAGCTTTTATCACCGTTCTCTTCAGGTACTCTGCTGCATTGTCATTTATGGCTTACCAATTTCATCGCTCCTTCGCAGCAAGAAAGAACTCGGGATAAAAATAAAAAGAACTTGATATGAATTGCTAAACTTTTCTTTTTCATTTAAGTGACATTGTTAAACTGTGCCTGCGGTTTCTATGGAAATATCATACTACCATTAGTTGATCAGTTGATGTTTTCCACGACCTGAATCAATCTCTTGTTGCAGTAGTTCCTTTTGCTTTTAACAGCTTGACACCTTCATATTATCATCTAACATATATCTCCGGCAGGGACTAGATGGTTACGGTTTTATTTATAGTTGTCGTGTAAGTGTAGTGGCTAGTGAATAAAAAATTTGGTGTTCTGCTTTATATTTTCTATGATTTGCCTTTCATACCCTCTGAATTCATCTGAGTATGAGTAAGGAACCATAACATTTCCATTTAATGAATATAATTTGTTTGTTTTGATTCTATTATGGTTTCCTTGTCAGAAGTACCTGTATTTCATACGAAGAATCAATTGGCATTCGCTTCTGACTTCACACTCTGTAATGTTACTTTAGGATACTTTATAAGCGACTCATTTATCTAACTAGCTTTGCCTATTGTAGGGAAAATGGATTAATTGGCTTCTTGAGGCTGAAATATATTTCTCAAGAGACAGCTTGTAAGATCTCAACCTCAATTAGCATTTTTCTCTCTCTCTCTCCATTCTTTGGCACACTTGCTTTAAATACTATAACTCTTCTACTAAATGTCTTGAACATCAGATTGGCTTGCCAAGACTCTACAGACTTTAGTGGGCCTCATATTCGCTGGAACCATATTTGCCCTCCTTAAAGCTATATTTTGGCGCAAGGTCAGATGTACTGCCGGTGTTCCAGCAATGCCTAAAGTTAGTAAGAATGAGATGTTTCTTACAAATCATCAATTAGGGCTTTTAGGAGTGAAGCCAAAGGTAGAATGTGTTCAATATGAATCAACTAAAAAGCCTCCCAAGTCTATATCACCGTCCATATCTTCAGATTTGCTTGTGCCCCTTCATCAGCCAATTCCCAGTCCTAGTCGTTCACCTCATGTTGATGGTGACAGTTCAAATTCCAAAAAGGGAGGTAAGGGACGTCCTATCAGCACCCCCTCTAAGTCACCTTTATCCTCTTTATATCTTGTCCCTGGGGTGGCTTCACCTCCTTCGTCTGTTCAGAACTCAGGTGGAATGGAGTCAGTGATTTCAGGTCCTTGGTCCAATAGGCGAGCCTCTTCTGCTAGTAAGATAACATCAGAAGAAAAACTTGAACAGTTCTTAGCAGAAGTCAATGAAAAAATCAATGAATCAGCAGGGAAGCTGTCTTCTCCACTCCCTACCATGTCTGGTTTTGGAATTGTGAGCCCTAACACCACTACAGGGTCAGCTAAGACATCTGGAACTACAAGGCTAACACCTTTGAGGCCTGTGAGGATGTCTCCAGGTTCCCAAAAGTTTAGCACCCCTTCAAAGAAAGGAGAGAGTGATCTCCCTACACCAATGTCCCTGGAAGAATCTATTGAAGCTTTTGAACATCTGGGCATCCATCCTCAAATTGAGCTGTGGCGTGATCACCTTAGGCAATGGTTTTCTTCAGTTTTGTTGAACCCTTTGCTTAACAAGATTGAGACCAGCCATATTCAGGTTCATTTTGTTCATGATAATCTCTTTATGTTAGACGCACTAATAATTGTATATTTTTTGCTGGAATTCTTTCGCCAGAGGAGTCAAATCAGGCTAAATCTAGACATTGGGAGTCAGTGATGGGTTAAATTGACCATAGTCCATTACCATGTGGGAATGCTTGATGTTGAAATTATATGACACTTCACTCTTTTATTTTGAAGTTTTAATCCCTACAATGTATTTTAAGTTCTACAGTTCTCATAGAGGTTCATGGTTGATTTTCTATTTCAATTGTGATTAGTAATAAATTATACAAGGGGATAAACTCTAATTTATAGGTAATTGAAAGTTAGATGAAATAACATCATACATAACTCATTGGCATGGTTTCTTTCTTTCACTGTCTCCTACTTCGATTTTACAAGGCAGGTTGATAATCTAAGTAGTGGGTTATTTAGTTTTATTTCACGTGCCCTGAGATTTACATGATTGTAGGTTATGCAAACAGCTGCTAAACTTGGCATTTCAATCAAAATTGATCAAGTTGGAAATGACACGCCATCTCTTGAAACCCCTGCTACGTTCCCAACAATTGATAAAACAAAAGATTGGCAACCACAATTAGCTCTCAATGAAGAGGGACTTCTTCATCAGTTACGTTCTACTCTTGTGCAAGCTATAGAGGGTTCTTCATGTATGTAGCTTCACATCATTCAATTGAATGAACTTTGTTTTTTTTACAGTTTGGTTATATATGCTAGTGACATGTGAATTTTTAAGTATTTACTATTTCTTGAATGCCTGTGGTTGCATACAGCCAAGTTGCCTGTGTCGAATTTGCAGCAGGGCCCACAGGCACAGCAGAATATTTTGGTTCCCATCATGCAGGATTGCCTGAATGCTGTCACTGAACACCAAACACTTCAAGCCTTGGTTAAAGGAGAGTGGGTTAAAGGTTTACTGCCTCAAAGCACTGTTCGAGCAGATTACACTGTGCAAAGGATCCGAGGTAGTCTTAGAAATGGGTTTGTTGCTTAATCTGGCTGTGCACACTGATATAGTCTAATTTACGAGTTATCTTGTGTCTATCGTAACAGAGCTTGCGGAAGGAACATGCTTGAAGAATTATGAGTATCTTGGAAGTGGGGAGGTTTATGATGCCAAAAGTAAGAAGTGGACAACTGAGCTGCCGTCTGATTCTCACTTGCTCTTATATCTGTTCTGTGCTTTCCTAGAGCATCCAAAGTGGATGCTGCATGTGGATGCCACCTCATATGCTGGGGCTCAGTCTAGCAAGAACCCCCTATTTTTGGGAGTCCTTCCTCCAAAGGACAGGTTTCCTGATAAGTACATTGCAGTAGTATCTACTGTCCCTTCTGTTCTGCATCCAGGAGCAAGTGTACTGGTAGTTGGTAAGCAGAGCCCCCCAATTTTTGCTCTATATTGGGATAAGAAGCTGCAGTTTTCTCTTCAGGTTGGTCGTGGCTGAAATTTCATTCTTTTCTACATATATAGCCATTTTCATCGCTTTATAAGAATGCTACTTGAAGATATTCTTCAACCTTGCAGGTTGTAATTTTGTTATTGATATGCCAACTGTCCTAATATCTGTATCAGGGAAGAACAGCCCTTTGGGACTCCATCTTACTTCTGTGCCAAAAGATTATGGTTGGCTATGGAGGTATTGTTCGAGGCACGCATCTTGGTTCATCAGCTTTAAGCATTCTTCCAGTATTGGAATCAGAAACTGAAGGTTAGGATCTCTTACAGACGAACCATTCTGTATGCTAACGTCAACATCAAGCCACAGAGAAACTGACAACACACTTTATCCTCAGAAAATTCAATGTACCTGTTGGATGTAAATTTCATCGGGTTTTGGGGCGGGAGCCTTGTCTTGAATGACTCTGATCAAGGGTCCCTTGTTTGGTACAATGAGTATGGAGGGTACAAAATTTGAGTTGAATTTAAATGGATCATACTTGATTAAAATTTTTAAAATAGGTTTTCACACTTATTTTACATTTTTTATTAATAATTTATAAGAAAAAAGACAAATAAATACCGTATAAACATAAAAATCTTGAAAGATAACTTATGTTTAATAAATGACAAATGAGGGGCTCTGACCAAAATTTAATAGATAATGACTAAAACTGAACAAAGAATGAATAGAATTTTACAAAAAATGATTAAAATTGATTAATTTTCTGTCCTTTATATATCATTTATTAAATTTGAGTCATATTTTTACAATTTTTAGTATTTATGAGATATTTATTTATCTTTTTTCCTATTTTATAACCCAGTTGAATTTTAAAAAAATTCAACTAAAAGATTTTTCGCTCCCTAGTGGCAAATTTACACATCTTAGGGCCAGACATGTGGCATTCATTATTTGCATTAAAAATTTGAATTAAGTTTGACTTTTAAATAAATCCGGGTGTTGAGTATTAATACGTGATATAAAAAAATCCAAAACGAGGTGTAAGCAAGTACCCATCCCACCCGGGGGAGGAAGGCTAGCAGGCGTATCAAAGTTTTATGATAGCCGAACAGTCTTAACTAACAAATGTCTTCAACACAACTGTACAAGAAAACTCACTAGGCAGTAGATTGTAGACCAACGGAGCTGTAAGAAAGGAACAGAACCCCGATTCCAATGAGCAACTAAATTTTAAATTTTACTATTGAATCTGATGGCTTAACATATACAGGTTATTCGCTCAGCAGAGACAAAAATGCGTATAGTAATTCCTAAGAGGAACCGCCCACCTCTTCAACAAGTTTACCCAGCAAATGACCCATTTCTGTACAATGTACCGACACTATACACCACCAGATCCTCATTGAATATTGAGGGGAGTAAAAGCTTGCGCCTGTCCTGTTAAACATGTGTCGGGAACCTTAAATATCAAGTACAAAGAATTGAAAATCTTTACATACAAGGATGTAATACCCCGCAGATGAAAGCATTTTTGTCGGGCAGAATGTGAGTGGATCCGTTCCACTGGAGATGCCTCAGTCAGCAGCAACTTCCATTTCACAAGGACCAAAAAACACTGGTATGCAGTCTGATCCCTCTACTCTGAATCCGAATCAATAGATAGATACAAGCGGGGCCTTACTGAACGTTTTTGACGGGGAAATGAGAACGGACTATCCGACCTTTGTCTGATTGCCTTGTCAGATCTAGCATCATTCATACCAAGAAGCAAAGAAGCTGCGTAAGGAGGAATAATCAGTCGACAAAATTAGGGGGGGAAAAAAGTATCCATGATTGCAGACGTATCAACTCTTGCATATAGTTAAAGAAGAAACGATCAGCCAAGAAAATTTTTTTGTTTTTTTTTTTTGGGGGGGTGGGGGGGGGGGTGGGGAGTTATCCTTCTGGGTAGTTAAAATACATTCGTTAGGTCAATGAAAGCAAGGTTCAAACACAAGTGGTTTTATGTTGAAAAGAAAACAAACCAGTATCAGCCATGGCATCTGTGGAAGGTTCTCTGGATAGAATTTGCTGTCTAGAATTCAGACCATTTGGAGTCGTAGCATGGCTGTTATTACCACTAGCACCACCTCCAAGCCTAAGAGAAATCCAGTCCTCATTGCAGACACCATTAGACACATCTGCCTGGTCTCTCAATTCATGCTGGCCAGATGATTCACCAGGTCTAGTGGGGAGAAATATTTGGAGCGAGGGATCATCTCCAGCAAAAGCCAGTGGATTGTCAACTAACCCAGCGTTTAAATCAGCATCAGACCGACCCACAGAGGCATCTGGCATGAGAGTGCTAGATCCCAGAGGAGTGTCTGGCGCCAATGCATAACCGTTCAGTGATGTAGAATTAACAGGACCATGCTGCAGATGGACCAATGCATCTGACACATCTGCATCAGATGTGAAAAACGGAAATCCTGGACCTGCATGAGTTGCAGATGACCAAAGGGAAGGATGCATCTCAAATTCATCTTCATTAGTATTAAAGAGTCCCAAGGCACCAAGGGTGGGATCTTCTGCATGTGAATCAGCAATTCCTGAAGGTGGCACAGAGTAACCAACACCGACAGCATCATTTTGATTATTCTTGTAGTCAGTCGGAAGATAACAACCTGTCATTTTCTTCCTCGGAATCACTTAGAACAATAACTTCAGCATCCCCAGTTGGGGCAGCAGTGTTATTTTCTGCAAACCCATACGCTGAATCAACATTATTAAGATAGAAAGAATCCATTTCCGTCCCATTGTTAGAGAAATCAAGTCCACCACCACCTTGATTTACACTAGGGTCATCACCCTCATGGCCACTCTCAGTGGCACTGCTGCTCATTGGAATAACAACCTGTTCATGATTTCCAAGGTTCTCTTTCAATCTATTGCCTGATGATGTATTGGTGTCATTGGGTTTGCTGAAAACCCAAACTCCATCGGGATTTTTCCTTATCCCAAGTTTTAAACCAGTAGGAGAGTCAGAAACACCCTCCTGCTTGATCTGCTTAAATGCATCCACTTTATTGACTTCTTCATCAGTAGGAACACATAGTGATCCATCAGGAAAGTGCCATTGAGAGAGATTACCCAAATCTCGGCGTTCAGTTTCACTCTTAGCCTTGACACGCCAGGAACCATCAGGCTTCACTTCAACCTCTGTCACATCTTCACCGCAACTTATCATCTGTACCAAGAAACCATTAAAATAACTACTAATTCCGAATATTTGAGCTTTCTAAAGACTAATGACCATCAATAGGAGGATACCTTGGATGTGATACGGTTGAAGTAAGGGTCTATGATGATATTCTCCAATGTATAATTTTTGAGACAGATAGGACATTGCCACTGCATTAATCATTGTAGGTTTAACAAAACATTAATTATCACCCTGGGGAGGATCAGACAAATCAAGATATATTGTTGAAAACCTACCTTCCTCGACCTCTGATTCATTTCCACAAAAACGTCAAGATCAAAGCAGCCCATGTGAACACAAGGCTTGAATCTTCCAGCAACCTTCATCCTTGAACCACTCATCTATAGATTTCCCAAGTGTGGACACATCAACAAAAATTTATGAACTCATTAGCAGAACTTTAAGTAATGCTGAAAGCACCACCAAAAATCCAAAATGACCCTATACAAGAAAGCCTTACTGGACAACGGAGGTTGACACTGAAGGTATCTGAAACAACTTCCAGATCACTGTCACTATCAGCATTATCAGCTGCATTCCCACCACCAACACATCTGCAGACACGTGCAAGAGCATCTTCGAAAGGCTCACCATCAGACTCTTTTGGAATTATGTTTAGGATCTGGATAAGAAATGTTAAGTCTTAAAAGATCTGTAGCAATGACAAATATGACGCAGTAGCATGACTATGTAGAAATCATCAAGGTAGATGCAACTTTTTTGAAAACAAAACATACAAGTACACGCATAAACTAAATTATCTGTAAGCTTTGGAATGCAACCTACCTGTTGCATGGTCCGCCTTTTCACAATACGAACCCCCAAACAGAAAAGGCGAGCATCACACCCTGTTAAGGAAATCTTGTTTATTCCATCTTTTGTATACGGCGTGATCTGACAAGAGGGGAAAAAAAATTGAATAGGACCTATATAATAGAATGTAAGAAATCTGATAAAATGATTGTAGTAGCAGAGAAGGAACAATAATTGAACCCACAACAGAACTTAAGTAGTCTCAACCATAGATACACCTACATAGAACCCACAACAGAACTTAGTAGCAGTGAAGAAACTCACAATGGGACCATCATCTCGACCATTAGCCCCAAGTAATTGTGAACCAGGTCTGTTGATGGCACGAACAGGTACACCTACATGACATAAAGAAATTCAAATAGAACATTGAGAATAAAGACCAGGCATTGTCTCTACAAATTTTAGTTTTAAACCACCAAACATCACTATTAGAAGCATCCACCAAGACCCATATGACGCTAATAAAAACCTGGTTAACATACCATTGACCTGTAGATCTGTGTACTGAGGCCACTGCATCCTGAATGGGACCTTGTCGTTCAGAAGCATGCACCAAGCCTACATATGACATCATTCAATTTAAATCAATAAACTTAGTGAATTGAAGCTTAAACATGAAGCTATTGACACCAGAAAACCAATTTAACCTGAACATCAAATTCTGGTTTGGACACCATGTCCTTGTCTGCTCTTGAAAGTTGAAATGATCTCTCCACACTCTGCACAGGGTTAGTGCTGAACAAGGCAAACAGGGGCATGGTCAGGCCAATCAACCAGTAAGCTACGTTGAAAACTAGATTTTAAGTTTTTAACCAAAGAAAAAGATCCATGGTTGCATGCGATTATTAGGAAGAGTCAATAGAATGAAATTTTAGCCTGTGGAGGGAGTTACACCTGATAAGAAAAATATAAAAAATTGGAGAACTTATCATCAAATGCATCTTCCTGTGCAAAACTCCACCTCAATAAAAACAAATCACCATCAAAGGTTTGATTTGCACATTAAATTAATTATACTAAATGGTGAATAGCATACGACAGTGGATGTTACATGCAAACACCACATCTGTCTGACACAAAATTATAGAAAAACAAAACTACAAATCATGGTAGGGGGCTCGAACCCTAAACCCAAAATCAGAGAGAGAGAGAAATTGGTCAATGGATGACAAACCAAAGATCTGATAGAAACCAAGGAGGCGAATGGAAGCCACCCTTCGAAATTGCACTACCACAGAGTATAGTGCATAGAAACATTGCTACTCAAAATTACTGTCATAAAATGAGAATAGGGGACAGACGACTGACAACTTCTAAAGAGTGACACTAAATCAGCAACATCACCCGTGCTCGGGCATTTCTTCTACTGTAGTTAATAATAGGAGAAGGAGTCCTATCAATATTCCTTTTGCTAGAACAAATTAACATTTCAAGCATTCTGACTGAATTCAACCAATCCACACCAGCCAAACACTCACCCATCAGTCGGAACATTAGCCGTGGTCAACTTCACAGGAAACAAAGGATGCATCACTGAACTCCAAAAACTGCAACAGACCCCGGAAAATACAGAGTGACAGATGAGGGAAAAAATGCCACATGATTCAAGGAACTGATAGCATAGGTCAATAATTGTGAAATATATCTCAGATAAGGTAAGGTAAAAATCATATGAGGCAAGTATGACAGTAAACAACAAGAGATTTCAATGAAATTAACAAAAGCAAAAGCAAAACTAATTGAGCAAACTTCGACATTTACCCTTTCATCAAAGGCCATTCATTTTGTCATTTCATAAGAATTGAGACAGTTAAGTCTATCCACTTCAATTGATCATTCATAAGCTTTATCTATCTCCTTAAACTAGATACAGTTTTAAATGAAAAACTGTCAAGGATAATCATTCATGCTTCTCTCTACAAACAAATTTAACACAATGGAATGCAAAAAACAACATTTAAGATCGCACGTCATGCAATGCACTGTAATTTGAAAAGCATCCATACAAGCAATATCATGTTGACCTCCCGAGTAAAAAAACACAACTCTTTTACACAAACATACCACTTGAAAATTAAAAAACCTAAAGTGAAGAGCTCTGTCTATGACAAACACAAATATAAGAATATTACTTCACCTAACATCTTTTCCAGCATAGGATGTTTTCAAAGGATAAAGAAAATACACTATTTGGGTAAATCCACACTTCAATGGACCACATAAAGCAATTATAACGTAGCTAGTTGAATCACAACAGAACATGGTACAACCTCAGTCAGTGAGCCTAGTTCTAGCAGCAGCAGAGAATGACAAAAATGGCAAAGTGGAAACCACACATTTTGACAACGCGCACAAGCACTCTAACACACATCCAGTAACAATGAAATACCCTAGCAAGAGCAAAGAAACACTGTGCATTAAATAAGAAGGCAACATAGTCAAACATGTAATACCACCCAAACTTAATAAATAGCTAAAACTACAAAGGAACATGACATACGGGTCAGCACGACTGAGACGACAGATCTCACAATGGAATGTATCAGGAATTGGCGGGATGCCTTCCATCGGTTTCTCAGGAATTAAAACACAACCCATGTGTTGCCACACTTGACATCTTGTATCTTCACACTGCAATAAAATTTAAAAAATTGCCACAACAATCAAACATATGCAATATGTACAAGGCCATGTAGAAATGTGTTTCAACAAAGAAAAAGGGGGATATCAACTGGAAACTTCTGTAAATCACCAATCAGGCCATGTGAACACATAAATACGTTGAAGTGAAAAAATTTAAAGGAACATGAAAAAAAACCCAGGGGCCAAAGGGAGTGAACATTACACCTTGATCAATCCCTCAGTTTCCAAAGAACTTCCACAGAGACAGCGAATCTTTCTAACTGACTGCAAGGAATCTTCAACTTCACCTTTAATTTTCACATTACTACTATCAGACAAACCCTTTGATGCCAGTTCAGTTGCTCCAGATATCCTCATCTTTCTGCCCAATCAGAAAATGCACAATGTCAACAGAGGAACAACAGAAGAAAAGAAATTACAGCATACATGGAGCAGAATACTTCACTTAGATCAGATCTAAAATTATGATATTATATAAGTTCCCAGGATGAAGAATCTCATATCATTACATAGCTCTGAAACATAATAAAATTCAGAAGAAAACATCAAAATAGTATTTAGCAAATTGAATAGGTTAAGCGCACTATTAAGCTCAGGTCACTACGTTTCTGAAACATACTATTCAAGAAGAAAACATCATCAATTACGCTGTCTTCAACACTGACCTATATGTGTCATCCACTAATTTTGCCACCTGCTCTTTTCCAACAGCATTCTTTTTAGCCCACAATTTGGAAACTGAGGACAAGGAAGAAAACCAAGTCACTTAGACTCTTGGAAGAGGTAACCCAACAAAAACATCAACTTCATATTCAAAACTATCAAAATAAACTAGACACACAAAATAAAAAAAAAGTCCCAGATGTCTTTAATATAACATGTGAAAATTGCATAACATTTCAATTCATCCCTTGAACGACAAACAAGACAAATCAGTTCATCAGATGATCAATAAAAGCAAAGAGCACAGAAAGGGAGAGAGAAATATGGGGAACAAGAAATAGCCGAGGTCAAACAGATTTTAATCTCAACTTTTTCCATACCAAAAGGCAAAAATACAAACATAATATGGAAATACAAGATTGCAAACAGCCAAAGGTCTCTTGCAACACCAACATGCGCCCATCAGCACATTGCTTACCTTGTTCATCTGAGATAATGGCTAATATCCGATCAACAAGATCCTACAAAGATAAGGCATTGACATCATTATACAATTTCATATCTCTAATAAGCAAGAAAAAGAGTAGATGTAATTAAGCAAGTTAACACTAGCATAAATGAATACAAAGATAATGCATGGATTCATCCTCAATGTCTGTTCAGGGTTTAAACGCATACACAAATCACAGCAATCCTATGCAAATTCTCCACAGCAAAACTCCATAGCAATATGAAAAACAGGTTCACTAAATCTATCCATTCTGACAATTGCAAACTCATATTCAACATCACTTGTTAATAAGAAAACTTAGTTCTTATGCTCGACAAGAACACACAATGAATTTATTACATGAGACACAATTGGCATGAGTGTCACAGAACACCCGGATCAATACTAATTCTGCCTCACCTGCTTTTTTCCCTGTTTTGAAAGGCCTAACTGAGTGAGTACATCTTTGAGCTCCTTTATACGAAAATATGTCAACTTTTCCTATAGAGGGGGAAAAAATATCATAAGATTAGTATATTTGGTTAGAATAGAATAACCCACCCCATGTATCCAAGTGTAACAGAATCACCAATTTATTTATTCATACAAGGAAGTCCTGCCATTACATTCGAGAATCACAAATAATAATGGGTTATGACTCCAATAGACTGAAATATATAACTTTCCCTCATCGGCATGCGATGTTATGGTGACAAGTAAGCAAACTGAACAAAAACTGAACATCACTAGAATGAAAAAGGCAAAGAGCGTAGCTCATCAGAGAAACCGTATTTCACCTGTATGCGAAAATACAATTTAAAATTTTGAAATTTCTTTACAGATCATAATTTCAATTGGTTCCTAAAACATTATTATTACACTAAGTTCACTAGAGACCATGAGCATCATATGTATCATGTTTATCAATGTTTTAGTGAGTAGACATTGGTCACTACGGTCAACTTTCGAAACCAGATATGCGAGAGGCATTCAATATCCGGATTAATAAAATCACATAAGCAAGCTGCACTGCGAGGCGTAGTAACAACCAACTTTTCCAGCATCCGCAAAAGTCATAAGCTCCACGATTAAAAGGTCGTTGGAAATGATGCGGAAAGTTTTGCTAACTGGAGAATTGATGGGCAGAGAAAAGAACCTCAATAAAATTCAAAACCCACCATTACCCGATGAATATCAGACACAGAAAAGAAGATAAAATCAAAGATATACCTTGCAACTATTGACTAAATCCATTTCTGGAGCCCAATAATTTAGTACAGAATCTTCAGCAAGAACGGGGAATCAGCCAAAAATGCCGCATAAGCTCGAGCAGGCTAACCCCATCAGCAATAGATAAAACCAAATGAACAAAGTGAAAAGGAAAACAGGAGCAGTCAGCCGAATTACCAAGCTGAGAAATTGAACTTAAAACAACAATCACAATTGATCGAAACAATCGGGTGAGGGGGAAGGGAAATTTGAGCTGAATACGCGCAAGACCAACCATAGAAACAAATCGAAATCTCGCTGCGCCAGGAAAATGCAATAGACGGTGATGATTAGGGTTTTGGAATCTTACGCCGACTCTCGGCTCGTCTGTGTTCGCTGGATACGTTTCTTTTTGACCGAGAGACCAAGCCAGAAGAACCAATCTCCACTTACAAAGTTCGGACCTGTCGCCGATTATCCAATCCGGTTTTTTTCACGGCAACACGTCCGGGTTGGGTTACGGTGTGCTCACGTGCAAATTGCGTTGCACTTCTTTGTGCATTTGAAGCCTATTGACTATTGAGCATGTTTTGTGAAGGACCAGAAAATGTGCCCCAAAAAGGTAAGTGAAGGACCAAAAACCCTGTTTAGTGCAATCAGCAAGGCCCTATCCTATCTTCAGCCAAGTGGGCTCAGGCTAAAATTATCCTTTCCAGAATAGGATCTCAATTAAAAAAGCAATTTATATTAGTTGTAATTTGCATTATTTGAAGACTAGAGGAACAATTATTTTCTGAATTGGCCACGTCCTTTTTAGGACCAATCAAATTCCTTGCGTATTTTAAGTCTGATCGATCACCCTTTTATGGGCTGCCAAAAAAAAAAAGCTAATACCCTTATAATTTTTTGCTTATAAACAATAATGTGATATAATTTTATTCATGTCATTCAAAAAAATTGATGAATAGTTTTTTTTTTGTATTAAAATTTATTTAGGCTAAATTACTATTTAGTTTCAAAATTTCAATTGAACCGTGACTTAAAAAAATGTGGTTGAATCTTGAATCTGACTTTGTCTGCTAGAATTGTAAAAATAGAAGCATTTTGTTTGGTTTTAATAAGATCGTTAATAATGTCATGAACATGGCTCATAATTTTCATTTTACCCTCTTGCAACGAAGGAGACAGGAAATGTGGAGTTTATTGGATTGGATGGGTGGTGCAAACGAAGAGGGCTATTTCTACAGAACTGGGCCCTTTGTGAAAGTGTTGAATCGTAGCTCAAGCCTCAAGATAATTAAGAGGCGACATGGTAAAGAGAGTAGACGACGCCAAAATGCTGTGTAAACAATGAACAAGATGCAGCAACAAGTGGCCACCAGCTTACTTACGTTAGAACAATGAGCTCAGCTGTTTTGAAATGACCATGGGGTGGCAAATTGACCCATTGAACAACACACATATATGCAAACAATAGTAATAAACAATAATAATAGTACAGATTAATTGTCTGGAAGGACTTTTCAAACAAGGCTATTCTACACCGTGGTTGGTTACAATTTTATTATTTTATGACAATGAGAGTGCACGTAAAGCAGAATCGACACACACGCACACGCACACACGGATAATTTTGGTGCATATATAGTGGATTGGAGTAGCAGAGCTCAGGTGGGTTGAGTATGTATAATGGCACTGAAAGGTTTAATTTACTGCGCATGAGAGGTGATGTCGTTGCCTGTGTCCGTCCAGGAGATCGCCACCGTGCGCCGAGGAGGGAGGAGCAGCGCTCTTATGGCCTCACTTCTCCCGTGTAGTTGGCCTTTTATTCCAGTGAATCACGTATCATGTTGAAGGTAGCTAAGCATGAGTGGGAAGTCTTTAACTAACTGATCTCTTTGGATCTGTCTCATCTGCCCATCATATGTTTGCTTTAGCCTATGCCATTTGCTAAAGCCTTGTTATCAAAGCATCAGAACTAGGTTTGACGGTGTATTATGTTTTTCCTAATTTAAATACTTCTTTTAAAGCAAGCTGGGCTTGGAAGCTCAGTTGTCCATTCGCGGTCACTTGAGCAAAATTAAAAAGAATCCATCATAGTGAGGAGCTACAGAATAACAAGGTATAATAGATCTGATAAAATAGTATATATATCCAGATCGGACACCTAAAATGTGAAAGATGAAAACAAATGTGAGTTGTTTCAAGGATTTTTGGTGCAATTGCTGGTTGCCGCCTTCCATGGCCACTAGGCCAGAATCAATCAGGCATTACTTAAAAAGATAAAGGCTTCAGAAGTTGTGGCTAGGCTAATTTTATCTCACTTTGCAGGGGTAGTCATGGTTATTCTAATATCAATGCATTTTACCTTTCCCAACATGATGTGCACGTACAACGCGACAGAACATAAATCCTTAACCTTCAATTTGTGTATTATTCGTCATATATGTATACGCATGGTTTTGAACCTTACATTTATATCACTATCAATACAAGATATAGAATTTACACAGGAAGGAAATCACTATTTATGTGAAGTGTCACGTCACTTGATATTGAAACAAAGATTTAAACGAGTTTGGTTGGAGATTAATCCAGATCGTGCCACTGATTTTTCTTTTACCTTTAAAATTGGCACGAGTCTCAAGCTGAGCCAATATATGATGATTGGCCTGGCATATCTATGCACAAGTTTTTTTACCTTCATACTTATCCACGAATTGAGACAAATAACATTATTACTTTATTACTGCACACTATATTTCTGATTGGTAAATACTGCTACCACTATTTGTTATAAAAAGTATATTTCATATCAATTGTACTCTATTCCATCACAAGTGCATTTTGTGAAACTTATGTAGGATATCATTATCAATACAAAACATATTATTTATATTAAATCAGAGGAAAACTTATCATATGCATGTTTGAAGTATTACTACGTCATTTTACTCAAAGCGAATGATCAAAACGAGTTTGGTTCAGAAATGGCCAACAGAAGCATACAAATGTTCCCACGAGTGGGCACAGGTTCAATGCCTTCAATTGAACGTTTATCGTTCTAATTAGGGGAGGAAAACAAAGAGAAATGGCATGGAAGTTGGTCAGGACTCAGGAGAACTCATCCAATGTGCAGCTGCTAGGCCAATAACCTCAGAAGCTTTATGCAATTTCGACTACATAGTGAAGTCCATGATAATCTCAGAAGCAATTATAGTGTGGACGTCTGGCCGCAGGTTTTTCTTTTCCTTTTAAAATTGGTTTCTATTAAAGTACTCCCTCTCTTAATTATAAGATTTTGTTTGCTTCTTTGAAAAGATTAACGATGTTACTTAAATTAGTTAATTATTATAATATGACATAATCTTCTAAAACTACCCTTTAGTCATAATAACACAAATTGATAAGGGAGCATTGATGGGGTAGTTTGGAAAAAATTAATTAAATATGGGAGATAATGTGAATATGGGTCTTATATTTAAAATCAAATCAAATTTCTAAATAAGGCTTACAACTAGGACACAATTTTTCTGGGGTGAACGGCCTTTCCATTTCTTTTTCACTCAATTTCCTTAATTTTGGCAATTAATCACATCTAAAGGTAAAAAGGTACAAAAAGACATCAAAGGTAATAACTCTTCAATATATAATATAATCTCTCTATCTCATCTCTTTCTTTCATCAATTAAGTGTTAAGGACAACCGTAAATTCACCTCTTGAATAATTATCTTATATTTGTTTTTAGGGAAATTTGCATTGAGGTCTCAAATAAGGGATTTTACGTCAAATAGTCCCGTGTAGGAAATTTATTACTGTCAGGTTCCAAAGTTGTTAATATAGTCTCTGAGGTTGTTATATTAAGAACCCGGAGGTTGTTAATTGGGACTTAACAGTAATAAATTTCTTAACTTGGGACCTGAGAATAATATATTTTTTTCACAAGACCTATTTGACGTATATTTCCTTATTTGAGACCTAAGTGTAATTTTCCCTTGTTTTTATTGAAACAATCATGTTATTAAAAAGGGAGAATTTCAAAAAAAATATATTGGAAATAGAGAAAAGACACTTCAATACAATGAAATCGGAAAATCCCAAATAAGTCTTTTTGTACTTTTTTTTGTAATTACAAAAATGCCACCGAATTTTTCACAACATGAGTTTCGTAATTCACAACATGAGTATCTAAATTGTTTTATACACAAATTTTTGGAAGGGGGTCGGGCTTACCCACGATCCAAAGGCAGGGCCAAATCTCCATTCCTTCTAGGTGATACCAATGTCGGGCAAGGTAAGTTGTCAATTACCCTCAAACGTTAATCTAGACACCCTGTAGCTAGGATGCCTCCCTAAGTATCACAACTGGAACCACAACTAAGTAGTCTTCCCAGGGATCGAACACCACTCCATTTATGAGCGTGTCTAACCTCCTCGACAGTTGAACCCATAACGATGGGTAATATGAGTATCTAAATTAGCAACATCAGGTACTACATATTTATACTATGAGTTGTTTGTGCTGATGTTGTGAATTATGAAACTCATGTTGAGAAAAATTCAGTGGCATTTTTGTAATTACCCAAAAGAAAGTAAAAAACATACTGATTTGGAATTTTCTGATTTCGCTGTACTGAATTGAAATTTCACTATTTCACTTATCTTTTTTTAAAATTTTCCCTATTAAAAAAAATATCCTCCTACATATTATCTTTGTATTATTTTTCTTAGAATCTGCGGACACTAGTGAATGAAATAGATGAAAAGGGGAGTATTTTAAATCAAGAAGTTGTTGTGATGATTTTATTGTAATTTGGTATGTTTTTATTTGATTCTCATAGATTATTTTCATTCATGTCTCTTTTTTCCTTGCCACCGAATCAACAAAAGAAAGAAGAGAGATAGATATTATATTGTAGAAGTATCAACTATAACGCGTCTTTATAATTTTTCACTTTTATATTTAATTAACGGTCAATATTAGAAAAATAGAGAGAAACGGACTGAAAAAGAAAAACAAATGAAGAGGCCTTTGCCATTTTTTTACCCTCACAAAAATAATCTTTCAAATTTTTTAAAAAAGTCCTCATTTTTCCCTCGAAGTTCTCTTTTTGCAAACATGGTGTGGCCTGCTTTTTTTTTTTTTGTTAAACATATATTATAATAGCTCAAAACCCCACCCCCTCATGTCCAAAAAAATAAAAAAAAACCACCCCCAAAACAAAAGATGGATTCTCCATCTCGGTGTGTGTATCGACCTCCTAATCATATACGCTTTTGCACAAGCAAAAGGAAAGTAAAAAAAAAAAGATTATCAGCGTGTTTGGAATTACGCCATGGATAGATAATCGGACGTTTTTAGGGGTAATCGGACGTTTTGTATTGAAAAACATTTTTGAGTTGTTTGGAACAAAAATAAGATTATTGGACTTATCTTACTTTAAGATCTTATATCTATAAGCAAAAAATCTTTGCTTATTTGGACTTATTTTGACATTTTGACATTTTTTATTTTTTATTTTAATTTTTATGTTATAATTTACTCTTTACGGTTCTAATTATAAGATCCAGTTGACTTTTTTGGAGAATCCTAAAAAAGTTAATTATATCATTTTAAATCATTAAAATTGATCATAATATATTTACATGTAATAAGACTCTCTCTAG
>JBAGKO010000009.1:3883173-3895968 GCA_037177275.1 Acacia concinna
TACGTGGTGGTGGTGAGATCCCACTCGCCTTGCTTCAGTGACCCTCGGATCAGAACCTTCTGTTTCTCTCCTCTTACAGTCTACTCGCAAAAAACATTATATTGGACTAAACTCAATGACTCTAATACCATGAAGAGAAGCAAATGTTCTCTGATTTTTGTATATCTATTTCAATGATCAAAGACACATTATATAGGCTCAAGATAGGCCTATATGAAAAAATACAGTACAGTGAATAGTATAATGAACAGTACAACGCAGTACAGTGAACAATAATAAGTAAAAAATAAAGAGTAATAATGAGGGACATAATAGAAAGAGATAATCATGGAATTATGATTTAATTTTCTAACATATATCTTGAGACGTATCCTCTTCACCTGCCATTTTCCTGACCCACCACCGTTGTGAGTTAGGATGATATATCTTCTCGTCTAGCATAATAGCAACATCATAATCATACTCTTTCTTATTCACCATCAATTATTAAACATCGTTGGTTCCGCTTTGATAGCTGTCTTCTCCTACTTGCATATAGTATAAACTACTTGAGTAAACTACTTGAGCACAGAATATTCAACTATCCAAGTAAATTTCTGTTATTTACACACAAAACTTCAAAACTAGCTTGAAAAAACTTATGCTTTGTTGTTTACCATTAATTCATTATTACATTTTAACGTAGAATCGTTATCTACGTTATTTTCAGATCATCTTAATGATGACAAGTTTTTCGATTAAATAACTACAATTACGCATTATGCAAATGCATTCACCCAGAAAAGAAACAGGGGAGGGGGAGGGTGGGGCAACCAAATCAAACAGAAGATTCTTCTGTCGCTGTTGTTTATCTCTCCTCCGTTGAGTTTATTCAATTATGGACTCATCTTTTTCTCTTTTACCGCTCATTAACTGCCATCTCCTTTTCTATTTCAACGGCAATGTTCCCACAATGAGCTCTTCATTGATTTTCTCCAAAAAGGCTTTCATACTTGGATCCACTTAAAACTAGATAGCACGAGTATGCTGGGAAAATAAAATTGGGGCCGACCCTCGTACTTTAAGGTTTCCTAGATTTTGAAGAGTCAGTCTTTCAAGCACTGCCCTGTTATTTGAGATATTCAGAAACTAAAAACAGGGGTTGTAGAGAGCTGAAGAATTATCCAAGTCCCATAGATGGTCAAAAGCCCACTTTGACAAGGAATCAAGCATTTAGGAAACATCAACCTTTAAAAATGATTAATTAACATTAGCTAACGAAAAATGCGTTTCAGATTCAAAAAAATCAGCGGGCACGAGAGCGACTCTGAAACACGACTGGCCTTTTGTCCTTTTTATACAATGTTACAATTGCAGAGATCAGAGGGAGGAAAAACTTTTCACCACAACATTGAATTGAATTCCACATCACAACCAACATTTTCCTCCAAATTTTGCCGCCTTACAACCTAACTTCATATGGTCCCCTAGCTAACCGCCTTGACCTTGATTCCTTCAACTTCTCCTTAGGAGAATGTCATCGGAAAATACTTATGAAATGACTTTATATTAATAGGATTATGCTAAAAATAATAAAAATTAATAACTAATCAAATGTTTGTATTCATGTCCAGAGAGGCTCCCAGGGCGAGTTGTAGCTAGTGTTGTCGTCGAAGAAGTTGAGATTGCTCTGATAGGCGTTGGCATGTGGAGGAGATGAAATGAACTCATCAACGGAATGCTGTGGCGATTCAGATTCCTGGGGAGTTAAAGAGTTCTGAGACATTTCCATGCAAATGAGAGCCACCAGATTGGCTTGCTGTAATTGCATGTTGACGAGCTCTGCTTGAGCCTTGGCAAGCTGAGCTTGAAGCTCATTCACTTGCTTCTGAAGCTGGCAAATGGCACCAGCACTGCCATATATGGGGTCTCTGATTCTTGCACTCGCCTCGTACACCATACTGCTCACCGCATCGGCCCTCTGGTTCTCCGGGAGATCCTGAGAATGCAAATAGAACGGGGTCACACACGAGGTTTTAATTAACAAATAAGGGGGGTAATTAAATGAAAGAAAAGGGGTGATAAGAACCTGCAAGAACTTGATGATGTTGCTGGCACCGAAGACACGGTGGGCGATGGTGAACTTGTTGGGGTCGGTGGGAGGGAAATAGGGAGCCAAGACGCATTTGTCGGCACATCGACGCCTGAGAATCTTGCAGGCGGCGCAAGGGCTTGCGATGACTTGTGGGGTGGGAGGGGAAGCAGAGGAGGAATTAATGGGAGATTGTGAAAGACTAGTGTTTGCGTCACTGCCCTCCATGATCACGTTAGGCTAATGAGATTGTTTGTGTTGTGTTGTGTTGTGTTGCGTTTGGCTCTTTGTGTTGTGTTTGGGTGTGAGGGAGTTGAGCGGCTCTGAAAGGTCTTTATAGAGAAGGAGAAGCCTAAGCACTTGCAAGCTACGTCATTATTCGGAAAATGATGTCACAATTTTAAAGTAATTTCAGGGTCTTTGCCCGCCTGCGTCGCGTTTTCCCACTTCAGCATTGTCTCTTTGACTATTAAGCCCCCTATCCACACTTTGATCGTTTTTCAGCCTGTTTGGATTTATCCCAATAAATATTAACACTAAAATAGAAGCCCCACACGTATATTTTCTTATTCATATATTCTTTTTTTTTTTTAAAAAAAATAGACTTCATAAGCTTGTGCAGGCACTAACGGCCTAAAGTTACAACAACGAGATCGAGCCCGTGACCTCCTCCCACTTAAAAAATACCATTACCACTAGGCTACAAAGCCTTTGATCTTATTCATATATTCTGTACATCACTCTCCTATACCAAGACTACATTTTTATGCATGGCATATCAATCTCCCCAAGCATCTACTGTCTTTATTGGGGAAAAAATAAAATAAAAAATCACCTTAACATCTCAAAGAAATGAAGGCAGTCGTCACCAAAATCTCCTATAACAAGTGATGAACAACATCAACATGTTGTTGTTATTTCCTATAACAAAATTTGTAAACACTTGTTGTGTTCAGCGATTACATTTTTCATAGGACGTCACAGTTATTTTCACCTTTTATTTGACATTCTTACTATGCTTAGGAATTGAGATTTAATATGCCAAACGCGTCATTGTTCGGTTTGTTGTCTACTTTTTACTTTGAAGGACGATGGAGGAGGGGAGAAAAAATGTGCATATTTTTCCATAGGAATGGTTGGAGATAGCTAAAATTTCAAAACTAAATTTTGTCGCACACTAGCTAACGAGAAGTGGGGAAATTAAGGAATGACAGAAAACGTGTCGTTCTCGGACTCCAGCTTTCTTGGACCCAAATCATCCTGAAAAGTCATAATCTGCGATTAGTTTAGTTAGCTTAAAGACGCAGCAACTCCTAATATATTCATCGCTCTAATAAACATCATCCCGAAACTAACTAATTTACGTGCAGAATAAGGGTTTTGCACTCACAAGATTAGACGTTATGGGGTCAGAATTAACAATCCCCTCTTGTCTGTTTTTGCTTATTTTCCTCTCGACAGGTTAATCCATATCATAACAGACAACACAGTTTTTGGCCGCCTTTGGGAGGACAAAGCGAAGATAAACATATTCTCTTCCTCGGAAAAATCTAATCGCTTAACCGATTTTGGTACAAAGACTAAACACCTCACCTAATTGCTCCATTCGGCCATTTCCATGAATATCATTAGATAGATCCAATGGAGCATACCCATTTATCCATTATTTATTTTTCACTGTCTAAACCTGCCCAGGATAAACATCCATCTATGGATATGGTCCACCCCAAACTAATTATTGTCTCAACCCAATTACCTTGGTGCCAGGTGGCTCGCATCAGTTGGCAAAACGGTTTTTGTTTTGGGGTGAGAGTTTTTGGGGTCGCTGTTGCTGCCACCACTGAGACAATGCTATGTTTCTACCCTTTAACCACCACCTAATCACGCTTCAAACCTATTCACAAACACATTTCCAGTATCTCCATGAATAATATATATATATATATATTCAATCTCCTCACCTAATATATTATACGTATCTGAATATTTATATGCCTTGCATGTTTATCTATGGGCGATGGTACTAATAGGCTTGGAGGAGTGGGGACAAGGTTGGTGTAGAGCTGGTCAGCTCGTTGGACACACCAAGTAAAAAAAACAGAACTCTACGATCCAAAGTCTTAAGCTGCCATAAACGATTGCGACCTTTCAAATCTTGGAAAACAAATAACTATGTTATTATTCTATGATATAGCATCCAGGAACACATTACATACGGTTCTGAAAAAAAATATTACTTTAGTGTTGGGCTGTGTCTTAGGATCGAGTTTTCCACGAAAATATTCGAGGTTTCAACTTTACGGTGGAAGTAGTTAGCCTTTGTAAACTGCGATAATATTTGTTAATCACGGTGTTCAAACTCAAATACTTTGTAGCCATCACACAGAGTCTTAAGCGTGTGGACCTTTTGTATTATGAAAAGAGGAACGATAGGGAGCTCCACTTTACGGCTTACTCCCACCATAACCAAAGTCCCTTTTTTTTTTTTCAATTTTTTCTTCGCACTTAAAAGTGATGTTCGTTTAGTGGTGAAGCAGTGGAAATAAAGTGTAGACCCTAAGCGACTTTGACAGCTCAATTATATTCCTGCCCTGTCCTGCTCCACTAACCATTCTTTATGGCTATTCGTGTTCATCGATTCTAAAGGGATAGGCTTTACTTTACTTGTTGCAAATATGAAAAAACCAGTTACTGCAATGAAATACATCACTCTCCCGCCATATGACTTGCCTCTGTGTTCACTGTTCAGTATGGTCTCATACGATCATTGCGGAACCAGTTAAAGGCAAATATCCCCAACAAATCCACAAGTTGCATAAATGAATGTTGCATCTGAAACCAGTCAAGAAGAATTATTGGTGAATGGGCCCCTACTCATCATGAATCAGAACTTGTCCTGCCATGCAAGGAATGTAGAAATCAACCATGTTTGAATGGTCATACTGATATTACATGATGATAAGTGTGTTATAACATGTGTCCTTCTTAACGGCATTTATTGATGCTCTACCATAATATCACAAACTTCAGGGTCGTTCCTATCCTCTTTTGGCAGATTCAACCATGCATGGTTGTTGTGTGCACTTTGCAAGCTCAATAAATGCAAGTTCCACCGCTCATGACCTTAATTACTGCAATAATACGGTTCAAAATTCACACTCTAAACCGTGATCCATAGGGCAGACTCAACTAGCTGGAGTTTCATGAATGAAGACCGTAACCCAAATTCAAACACATTCTATATAATGCTTGACCATGGACTTGCAAAGCCACGCTTCCTTGAGTTATAATGAGTTGTGCACCACATAGAAGGACGCAAGGATCATGACCCATACAGGGGTAGACAAGTTCGAAGTTGTCAAGAATAAAATGCATAGACTAATAATGACTTTTAGTTGTCATTTTAGAAAAAAGGTTAAACTAGTGCTCACAAATTCTTGATGCTCTAGAAGTTCTCTTCATATCAAGTCCACGCGGTTATGAACTTAGAGTCAGTACTCAGTACCGCACTGAGACCGCCAAGAGTTAGTTCGGAGACCTAATGGAATATATATATATATATATATATAATATTATAATAATGTTAAAAATGTAGGCTCTCTGCTTTGTGGCTTGTACCATGCATCTCATTTGAATATGTTGATCAAATGCTTATTCCTCTGCTCCTTTAATTTTAACATGTCAACAACCATTCATTCATGTGAGAGTGAAAGCCGTCATTCCACTTATTATCTGCGGACCAATGCAAACATGCAATCAATTCATAAATTTCATAATTAATTATAATTTAATTCCAATTTTTTGAGATCTCAACACTGCATCACATCAAGCTTAATCAATATCCATCATAGTTTTCGATGCCGTTCAAATTCATTAAATCCCGTGCAACGCATGGGGTGTGTTTGCTATGAAGCACTCTGCCACTACAGATTGATAATACAAGGCACTCTGCTTCTATACACAATACACGAGTCTTCAGAGTTTATTCTCACAGAATTATCTGGCATCTAAGACGGATTAAAAATATCCATTCTATTGAAAGAGTCCGATTTTGTCACTGCAGATGATGTATAATTGCACAATCAAACCGTTGGAAGGATAAACAAGCGACCATGAAAGTCGTAAATTAACAATAGTCTCATGTATCAAGTTTATACCCCACAAAATAAGGAGAATTCCAGCCTCATTAATATGAGGAATCCAGTGCGTCCAGTAGAAATTTTGAGGACTCTGATCCTTTTCGATCAGGTCAGCTAGACAATCAGAAGAGGCTACTAAAACTAATGTTCTTGCTGGTTTTCATTGGTCTCCAGTGCGTCAGCAATTATTTCTTGTGTAAGGTTGAATTCTATAAATAGAAAAGCACTAGATCGTTGTATGCTGTCTTCAAGCATTGAATATCATAAAAAGGAGATATTTGATAGAAATACATTATTAGCCCATCATGTATGGGTGCTGCTTGAAGTCTGTGGGAGTAAGCGATGGATACTGAAACGGCTTCACCATCATCCGATTTTAGCCTCAACATTTTAAAAACTAAATAAGGAGTGGCCGGAGGAAATCCAACAGACTACAAAACTTTCCTTCAAAAATAACAATTGCTTTCTTAGGAATGAGGACACATAATACATGAACGACCTTTCATATTAGTTTGCTCACTGTTATTCCACAAATGATAACATTCATTAAAATTCATCAGCTACCCTACCCAATCTAGCAAGTCGCTCACTCCCATAGTAATCTGCAACAGGTCAAGTTTAGGCATAGTCAAAACACTACACAACAGAGATGCTCAAGATATGGCTACATCCTAAATCTAGCACAAATCGAAAATGACTAAACATGATTGAAGACTATTCAATAGTTCTTCATAGTTTTCATTCTGAAGATTAACAAGCATGGAAATGACGATAAATATGTAGCTCAATGGCAATATGTAACAGATTTTCTGTTTCTTTTTTCCGCAGGTATATATGACAATGCAGGAAATACGGCCAGAATTACAATATCATGATTCATGAATGTTATGCTCAACATAATCCAAGCCACCCTATCAATAGCATTTTATAAATTAATTTATCTTAAAGGTATGTTTGGCTCAGTAGAGAGGAGGGGAAAGGAGGCATTTTAATGGAGGGGAGGAGAAGAGAGGGTTTGAGAAGGATTTTGTTTTACCTTATTTTGATGGATAAAACAAGGAGGGGAGGAAAGGGATTTAAATAATGTAAAAAAAGGTAATCAACAACATAAGAATATAATCAATAGAAAATGAAATAAATACTAGTCAATGTAAAAGTTTTTGAAATGTAGCATACAAAAAGAGAATTAATATTTGTCATGTAATAAAAAAAAATTTACCTGTAACTTTTAAAATGCGAGTATTAATTTGTTTTTCTTATTAAAAGTATATATAAAGCGGTAAAAAAATACAATATAATATGATACTGACAATATATAACACAAATCTAAAAGGGAAACAACCGAGACATATTAAAAAAGAGTAAAAATCATGTGCATATTAATTAATAGAAGTAAAAATATAACATTTTTCCTCCAAATTCTCCCAATTTTGGAGGGGGAGGTTAGAAGGGGGAGGGAGGGAAAATCTTAAAAAATTCCCCTCTAAACAATTTTACATGTAACTTTCAAAATGCGCTAATTAATTTGTTTTTTTATTAAAAATATGTATAGAGTGGTAAAAAAATATAATATAATATGATACTAACAATGTATAACATAAATCTAAAAGGGAAACAACTGAGACATATTAAAAAAGAGTAAAAATTATGTGCATGTTAATTAATAGAAGTCAAAATATAACATTTTCCCTCCAAATTTCCTCAATTTTAAAGGGAAGAGTTAGGAGGGGAGAGAAGGAAAATCTTAGAAAATTCCCCCCTCAAAAATTTTGGTTATCTAAATAAGGGGGGGAAAACAAAATCCCCCAGTTTCCTTCCCCTCTTCTCCCCTCATACCAAACAGGCCCTAAGAAACAATAACATATAGGTTTTGGTATATAAAGTAAAGCAAAATCAGAAGCCCCAAACATATATATTATGCAGAGATGCTTACTAGTTACTAAGCTAATCACGCCAATTGAGAGAGAGAGAGAGAGAGACTGACTATCTGCAACTATCGTCTCACTCTTCATCTTCGATGAAGTCCTGAAGAGCAATCATTTTAATAGCATTGAACTTCAAGCTCTTTATTGCTTCAGCAGTTGCCAGAGCTCCATTAACTGTAGTTACAATTGGAACCTTGTAATCCAATGCCATCCTTCTGAGAGCCCGACCATCAATCTGATCAAGTTTGTCGCCTGAACTGGTTATTACCATTAACTGAATGTCTCCATTAGTAATCATATCACCAGCATGCGGCCTCCCTTCATGCATTTTCAGTACCGGTTCAGCAGCAATTTTTGCTGATTCAAGAACACGAGCAGTTCCAGAAGTCGCAACAATCTGGAACCCAGTCTCGACAAAAGCTTTAGCAATCTTCTCAAGGTGAGGTTTTGTCAAGTCATTCAAGCTCAGGAACACGGTACCAGAAAGAGGTAACTTCTGGCCAGCAGCAATTTGGGCCTTGGCAAATGCGGTGTTGTATAATGGGTCTATACCCATGACCTCACCTGTGCTGCGCATCTCTGGGCTCAGAAGAACATCACAGCCTGGAAACTTGGAAAATGGAAGAACCGCTTCCTTTACAGAGACGTGTTTGGGAATAATCTCTTTAGTGAACTTTATGTCATAAAGAGACTTTCCAGACATGACCAGTGAAGCATACTTGGCCAAAGGGTGCCCAATGGCCTTTGATACAAATGGGACAGTACGGGAAGCCCGAGGATTGGCCTCCAGCAAAAACACATCTCCTGATGTAGCAATTGCATACTGACAATTCATGAGCCCACATACATTCAGTTTTTTGGCCAATTTTACAGTCCATAACCTAATTGTCTCCAAACAAGAAGATGGAACAGTTCTGGTGGGTATTGAGCAAGCGGAGTCACCAGAATGGACCCCGGCCTGTTCAATGTGCTCCATTATCCCACCAATGACCACGTTGCCATGTGAGTCAGCAAGAGCATCAACATCAATCTCTATAGCATCAGATAAATACTTGTCAATTAACACAGGACGTTCTGGATCCACCTCAACAGCAGTCTCAAGGTATGTGACAAGCTTATCATCACTATAAACAATTTCCATTGCCCGACCACCCAACACATAGGAAGGACGGACAACAACTGGATATCCAATATCTGATGCAATAGCAAGGGCATCTGCTTCACTCCTTGCAATTCCTCCTTTGGGCTGTTCAATTTTTAATTCACTAAGCATCACATTGAACCTCTCTCTGTCCTCAGCAGCATCTATGGAATCAGGAGATGTTCCCCAAATGCTTACACGAAGATTCCCACTGGCAGTCGCTGGCTTGTGCTCATCCAGGTATTGCTGAATTGGGAGAGCCAACTTTAAGGGTGTTTGACCACCAAATTGTACAATGATACCAACAGGCTTTTCCAGATCAATGATGTTTAAGACATCTTCAACAGTTAATGGTTCAAAGTATAGACGGTCACTAGTGTCATAGTCTGTGGACACTGTCTCAGGATTTGAATTCACCATGATTGTCTCATAACCTGCTTCCTGCAAAAACAATGGACAAGTCAAAAGGTTATTAAGGTATAAGTATAATCAGACTGTATATAATCAAGAAAGAACGTTACTGAAGAAATGCAAAGTACAACAAAGCCAAATTAATCATAATAAGATACATAACGCTAAAATCATATATAATTTCATTATAAAAGGCTGATAATCAAAGAAGTGATGGTATCATGCAGCAATGTAAGCATCTAGTCTACCCCAAAGTAACAATTTCTTAAAAAAAATATAGGAAGGAGAAACTGTAAAGGTCTAAAGGATGCTGAAGAAGTACAGTTATCACCAACACACAGATGGCATAGCATGAAGACTCGAACAATTGGAATCTCAATCACATGATAATAAGGAGAAGAACCTGAAGAGCAAAGGATGCATGACAACAACAGTAGTCAAATTCAATCCCTTGACCAATTCGATTTGGCCCTCCGCCCAAAATTAAAACCTTCTTTTTTTTAGTAGGAGCTGATTCACACTCAAAATCATAAGAGGAGTACATATAAGGCGTGTTGGCTTCAAATTCAGCAGCACAAGTGTCTACTCGCTTATATGCTGGAGTGACACCCATGGACAATCGCCTAAAGCGAACTTCTTTCTCCGTCGACTTAGTGGCAAATGCAATTTGTTTATCGCTAAATCCTCTTCTTTTCACCTCGTATAAGTCATCCTTTGTCAAACCCATCAAATTGTGAGATGACAAGAAATTTTCAACATCAAGTAGCTCCTTGAGCTGCGTAAGAAACCAGTTGTCGATGTAACTGAGCTCATGAACCTCGTCAATTTTCATCCCTTTCTTCATTGCAGCATATACGGCATGAATGCGATCTGGGTTAGGAACTCTGAGGCTATACTTCAATTGTTCCCAATCATAATCCAACTCCTTCACTTGTCCACATCCCCACCCAGAGAAGCCATATTCTAGAGAGCGTACTGCTTTTTGAAATGACTCTTGAAACGTTCGCCCAACTGCCATTGCCTCTCCAACTGACTTCATCTGTGTTGTCAATATTGGCTGAGAACCAGGAAATTTTTCAAAAGCGAACCGAGGAATCTGCAACAAGAATAGTCAGGTAAAACGTAACTACAGAGTTAAGAAACAGGTATGCTTTCCTCTGTAAAAGGCTCATTGATAGTATTACAGAGAGTTACTCACCTTTGTAACCACATAATCTATCGAAGGCTCGAAACTAGCTGGTGTCTTTTTTGTGATATCATTTGGTATTTGATCCAATGTGTAACCTACGGATAGTTTTGCAGCCATCTTCGCTATTGGAAACCCAGTGGCCTTAGATGCCAGAGCTGACGACCTAGAAACTCTTGGGTTCATCTCAATCACCATCACCTCACCATCTTTTGGATTGACAGCAAACTGCACGTTTGAACCCCCACATTCTACCCCTATTTCTCTTATTATGGCAATTGAGTAATCCCGAAGTCGCTGGTACTCCTTGTCAGTCAAAGTTTGGGCAGGTGCAACAGTGATAGAATCCCCAGTATGAACTCCCATTGGATCAATATTCTCAATAGAACAGATGATAACCACATTGTCCGCCAAATCTCTCATAACTTCAAGTTCGTACTCCTTCCAACCTAACAAAGATTTCTCTATTAAAACTTGACTAGTTATGCTAGCTGCAAGGCCGGCCTTACAAATTTCCTCAAATTCTTCCTTATTATATGCAATCCCTCCTCCTGTTCCACCCAAAGTGAAGGCTGGCCTTATGATTAAAGGGAATTCGCCAATCTTGTTAGCTATGTCAACGCAGTCCCCGAGCGTTGTACCGATGCCAGAAGGGGGCGTCTTAATCCCAATGTTCTTCATTGCCTGTTTAAACAATTCTCTATCTTCGGCCTTCTTAATTGCCTCAAGCTTCGCGCCGATCAACTCAACTCCGTACTTGTCTAAAGCACCACTCTCAGCCAGAGCCACCGCAAGATTAAGCGCAGTCTGCCCACCCATGGTCGGCAATATGGCATCCGGACGCTCCTTTTCAAGAACCTGTTCAACCAACTCGGGTGTCATCGGTGTGATGTACGTCCTATCGGCCATTTCAGGATCAGTCATTATCGTCGCTGGATTCGAATTTATCAGTATGACTTCATAACCCTCTTCTCTGAGCGCTTTACAAGCTTGAGTCCCCGAGTAATCGAACTCGCACGCTTGGCCAATCACAATAGGTCCAGCTCCAAGTATCAAAATTTTCTTCAAGTCCGTTCTTTTCCCCACTTTTGAAGATGTTAGACTGGCATCTTCAACTGTGGGAGTGGCAATGGCACCCGCAGAGACGTCCCTCTTATTTTGAGAACATTGAATCCCTGCAAACACCCGCGGACGAAAGCATACGGAAGATAAATTTTTTGGCGCCCCAAACGTGGTAGGGTTTATAGTGTTGGCAGTCGACACCCGCAGATTAGTATAAGAGATACAAAGAGGCCGTGAGAGTTTTTCACAATGGCAGATGCAAGAACCCAAACCCATCTTGAGGCAATCTTCGGGAGTGTAAGAGACTGATTCTTCGGAGAAAATGAATGTGAGGAGGGAAAGACTAGCTTTATTTCCGACAGAGCCGCTGTGGTGACGGGTTTATTTCCAGGGTAAAACCGCATATTGATCAATAAAAGCCGGCGGCGCCTGTCGCAGCTCGCAGATTCGCGGGGGAGTGTTTTATTTTCATTTTAACAAAATACTTTAAATTTAGGGAAAATCCAGAAATAAACCAAGAAATTAGGTAAAAAACAAATTAGAGTTGTGAAATTTTGAAATTCTAAATCAGGCTTTTTGTACTTTTTTATTGTGAAATTACAAAAATGACATTGGATTTTAACAATATGGGTATCTTAATTCAAACAATAGTATCTTAATTAACAACAATAACATAACAACTCACAGCATAAATATGTAATACATAAATGAAATTTTAACAACACGAGTCTTTTAATTAACAATAATAATATCTCAATTAACAATACTAGTATAACAACTCACAACGTATACTTAAATACTTCTGATGTTATTAATTAATATACTTTTGTTGTAAATTAAAAGCCTCGTATTATTAAAAT
>JBAGKO010000009.1:3910469-3923576 GCA_037177275.1 Acacia concinna
CAGGGGAGGGACATGGTGCTCAGTCACACAGTATCATAACATCTTCCTTCCTCTTCATTTTTCCAATCATCGCTTCTATACTCGCCAAGTACTGTGACTTGCTCACTGTACAGCCCTATTATTCATTATTCATTACTCTATCCTTCCGTTTAACTGAATTTTTTTAATTTAAAGTGATGGTTAATAACAATAGATTTGTTAGAATTGTTACTCATTTTTACTAAATATTTTTATTAATAAGAAAATATAGAATAAGAGAGAGATAATACCTTTATTAAAGTTTGTAACTCTCTCCCCCCCCACTATCTCTTCTTTTATTGGGAATGATAATTTTTTTAGTTAACACGAGCATTAATTAATACATTAATATTGAATAAAAGTAAAATTGAAAAAAAAAGAATTAAAGTACAAAACATTTTTTAATTTTTTTTTATATTTTAAGACGGAGTAAGGGTGATGATTGTCTCTTATATTTTAAATAGGAGGGAGTATTATTATTGAATTGAATTGCTTTGTTGGCTGATATGTAATGGAATGGAAGGCCAATACGTTTGCCTGCCTCATCCTTAGGATATAACCCCACCAAACCTCCCCCTCTTTGCTTTTCCCCTGCCCTTGCCTCCTCCTCCTGCTCCCTCCCCCACTGTCTTGTCTTACTCAACTCCCACTTATTCCCCCCCCCCCCCCTGCATGGGACCAACCATCATTCTCTTTAAATTTCTATTCCCAGATTACCACCTCATCACTCTTTCACTAATAACTCCCAAATTTTATTTTTCACTACTCCATCCTAGTATATACTTTCATACTGGATCAACACCAAAATTTATTTCTTTTGTTTTAAAAAAATTATAATATTAAAAGTCTCGTCAGCCAAACATGGCCCCACGTGTCCAATTTTATTCCCAGATCGATCGTGACTCTCTCCATATCTTTCTACTCGATCCGACGCATATGGGAAATTATGTACGACCCGGACCATTATTATTTTATTTAATCTGTCCATTCAGGCCGCGTCGAATGATTAATTTCGTCTTATTGTCTGACAGCCTGACTAATTATCCTTCTCCATGCCACTTTTGTCGTTTAGCTGTTGGTGAACCAAAGTACTCGCTGCCTGCTACAAGTCACCACTCCCTCTTCTCTCTCATTCTTTAATAATAGTGCACATTGCTTACAGAAAAGTAAAGAGCTAGCCTCTACATCTCTGTAGTCCGCATTCATTCGTCTCCCTCGCCTTCTTTTCTCAATGGTCACTGGCCTCCACACATCAACCAAAGAACATGCCATCCACCCGGTTTATGTCATTGCCAACCTAACGAATCATTCATCACTATCATGCTCAAATCCTATACCTTACTATTGAGTAAGCTTAATTGCTTGTTTGGTATGTCGTATTTTAGTTAAATGGGTAATTATACACAAAAAGACAAAAAAAATTACTCTGACTTTATTTCATATTCGATAATAAGTTATTTATTACCTTTAAATAAATTATTTCAAAAAAACCATAAAAATGTGTGTGGTGATCTAAAATAAGATAAAGGCCTTCAACAATAAGAAAACAGAAACTGCGGTCGGCTTTAACAAACAGCCAGATCATTGAAGAGAACAGAACAAAAATTTGGAGTCGTAGAATTTTGTCCATGGGCTCCCAAACTGGAATGAAGTTCCTACTGCTCATCCTTTTGATTTGTTGCTAAATTGGGGGCAATACTTCCATTTCCATATGCGCGGCAGGATTGTTGGAGGGAGTGGCCGGCGGGAAAAACTAGGTTTCCTAGCTTTTTTTAATATTGGACTGTCATTATCATTTAAAGCTGTGGAAAATAATTAGCCCCAGCCCTCAATCATTGATCCCACTATCTGATATATACATCCAACGGATCCTATGGCGAGTTCTGCTTTGGTTGCACCCCATATATCCATTCAAACCGAACATTGGTTGAAGGGAAAAATATGATTAATTCGTTATGGTTATGAATAAATTAATCAGTGAGTTGATCCAAGGTTGGAGGGTGCAGGAATGGGTGGGTGGGCCACGACGGAGAACAGGGACGTCATAGGGATGAGTCATGCCTGTTGACCGGTCCAATGTATATCAGTCAAAGGAAACAATGGGGAGAGAAAAATAATGTAAAAAGTGAGCGGGGGGGTGGGAAACTGTGCCCAACATTCCAGGGCATTTCTTCGAAGAAAAGAATCTGGCGTTCCCATCACTTTAATTCCCACTTGTGTCTTCCACAGAATCTTTGTCTCTATTTGGTGCTAAGACGATATCGCGTCTGAATTTGTGTGCTCCCTCGTTTTTGTTCAATCATTCCGCATTTAATTAACAAGTCTCTGGGGTTGTTGGAAACCATGTCGAAAACAAAAAAACAAAAAAGAAAAATGGCCCGGTCGATGTGAAGGTTCATGAAAACCTTGGGCCCTATAGCTAGGTGTGTGATTTATCACAGATGGATCGATTCATGTCATACAGTAGTGGCCAAGTCAGCATGCATTCCTTTTATGGTAAACACTCGTATTGCCCTACAATCTAATCTAACTTGACCCATCCATATACGTATAGCACGCCCACGCTATCAATTCTTAGCAACCAAGGAAGCCCGAATCAGCAGTCTCTTGAATGATTCTCAAGTCGATCTAGACTCGAACGCGAAGCACGATCAGCTGAGGTGGGACTTGATTAATTAGCCGAGTTTCCCAGGGGTGTTCAACATGTTATAATTTATTGGCCACGCGTACGTCGCATCATAAGGCCATCAATTTGGCACGGAATCAAGTTTCAAGGTTAATTATTTGTATTGCTTTCGTCTAAACGGATCACTTCGTATCTTTGAAGTGAACGTGAATGGCTAAATCTTTTATGGGGCGGCCACTAGGAGCAGTACATCAATAATGATGCGTTGTTAATTACAGATTTCATCATCAGTAATGTAATATTAATTGTAATATTCCTGATTGAAGTACGTACGGTAGGATGAAATTCAGCCACACGTCTGTCTATGCAGGTATGAAATTAAACAAACATCCCCGTTAGAAGAGCGATCACGTATAATTAAAATCTTAACGTATCCACCGGACATGCTCCTATTTGAACATGGACAACATATTGGCAAGTTAATATTAATTCTAAATATAAAATATAGTTTTTATATTTATCAAATTTTTTTAAAAAAATTTCCCATACTAATGCTTTGTCAACAATAACTAAAGGGCAAATGGGAGGAAAGCTTACGATTTTTAAAAAATGCATGTTATATTAATTAATTAACAAATTTTTTTAATTTATTTAAATTAAATAAATACATCTTATAAAAAAAATAAGAGCGAGTAACTAATTTACAAGAATATAATAATGGATGATGTCTGTATTCCATAAAACTACTATTCCAACACTAATTGGCATATTGTTAAAAATGTGACTCAAACTGCATATAAAGTACAGTATGCGTGGATTAAAAAACTGCTTAACGTGTTTCCAAAACTTAACTTGGTTAAAATTTCTGGTATCATTTTGTAAAGCAAAGAGAGAGAGAAATTTCTGGAGTCAAAATTAAATTAAAAGGAGACTGACTGGTACTGAACAGTAGGGGGCGGGAGGCAGTGTTAGCGGGAAGTGTGAAATGAATGAGATGTGAGAAGTGGGAGGCGTGGAGACAGAGTGAAATGTTTGAACTTTGAAACGCGAAACGCGGGAGGAGAGCTGTGGGGGGAGGTGGGCCCCGGAGATATTATCAGGTGAGCGACCCGACATGTGGAAAAGGTAAGAGGAGAGGTGGGTTGGGGGGGGGGGGGAGGCGGATATTGCGGTTTACGAGGAAATAACGAAAGAAAACAGATAGAGGTACGTATGAGAATAGGGACAATTTAGTTAGAGGAATAGTAGGGGCACTGGCACAAGGATAAGGACGTCAAATCTCGGATAATGTCCGGTGGGCCCCGCCATTATTCTCCTCCCTTCTCAAGCAAAGTATCCCCTGCTTCCATCCTCATCTCTTTTCCCACTGTCTCCCCTCTCAACAGGAGTCATTATTTCAAGGCCTTCACTTCCAAGTTCCAACACAATGCTGCATATTAAATTTGTATTTAATTCATTTAAAGGTATATTTGAATTAATTTTTAAAAATAATTTTTATAAACTTTAAAATAAATATATAAAAAGAGTTTTGCTTCAACTTGTTCAAACTTAAATTTAAAACATAAATTTAAAGTTTCCTACTTGATCTAAATATTAAGGTGGAGCAAAAGTTAAAACATAACAAAGGAATGGAAGGTTAATTAATGGGAAGCTACAGCGGAAGGGGGTGGTGACAATCAGACCAACCGGAGACCGGCCTGGGTTGTTGGTGAACTGAAATGTGACTTGGATCTTATGTCCCATTGACCGGTATGGTATGGTATGTCAGTCCCCTCGCGTCACCTCGGCCCCTCGATTTTGCTTTCCTTCTCAATGCCGCCACTTTTTCTACGAACCGGATTCCACCCAACGTGATCGTGATCGTGATCAGCAACCCCCATAACAAAACCATCATTCATTCGTCCATTCATTTAATTTAATAATATCTCTATATCCCAGAAAATGCTATTAGAATTCTCCATTACAAATTGATAATGTATGTGACTATGTGAGTTCATCTTCCGTCCAGATTTGGGCCCATAAGAATGCACGCGCTTGGAAAAATAGACGGAATGTCGAGTGGAATTGAAGGCGCGCGCACACAGACACACTTCTTTTTTTAAATTTCGTAATAAAATATTAATTTAAAATTCTTAAAGCTCCGCGTTCTTTATTATTCTATATATGCAGGGTGGGTGAACATAAGAACATGTGCCACGCTCTTTAATTTGTTGTATCCGTCTCTAACAAAAATTAATCTTATAGTTTGGATGGGTTTGAAAAGTATAGCTGAAGAAAACTGCACAGTAAAACTTCAAAAAAACTAGTGAATTTATTTATTATTTATAAAAAATTTTAAAATTAATATTTATTTTCCTATCTTTTTTTCCACCTCTCTCTTTATCCAAATATAGCGTTACTGGGGCCTATATAGCTGACCCGTTGAGGTCTTGTTGCGGGGTGTTTTCTTTAGCTACACATGGCTCTTTCTTGTCACGTGGGTTTTCATTCACAGTGATAATGGGCATATCTATTCACACAATGATCATGACGCTTGGTAGCGTGTCGAGACCAATATCAGACAAAAGTATCTTGTTATTACCAACCAAGTGACGTATAATGAATTGCTACTATTCATTGACGCTATTCTTCAGCATAAACAAACACACCAGTGTTACTGTTCAAAAATAAAACATACAAATATTTGTTCGTAAGAACCTCATCAAACGTGTTCTGTCATTTACATTAATTACTTTCTGAAATATCAAGATGGTTAAATCAATATGGATCAGTAGCTGATGGTCTGCGTTTTCATTGAAGTTTGTCTTACCCCTGTAGGGCATGCTCATTGATCGGACAGGGCTGGGGGACTTTTCTTCTGTTGAAGTTCATGCTCATTAATTGGGCCGGTCTAGCAGTTCATTTGTCTCCGGAGTCCTTCTTTTTGTGAGCCCAAATAACAAAACCGCCTTCTCATGTGAAAAAATAAAATAAAATGACAAAACACCCTTCTCCTTTTTATCTGGGGTATAAATTCGTTTGGACCAGGGGGAGCTATATTAACGGTAATGTTCGATCTTCAGGCTCTCAAGTCTGAGTTACACCTAGTTACCTGAAATCTTGACCGTGTTAGTTATTAGGTTCCTCATTAAATATCTAACACGTTGACGAAACTTGCTCGAAGACGTTATAATTAATAATCGATCGAGGATCAGGTGTGTAAAACATCTGTATATATTTTCATATTTTTACAAAAAAATATTTCGAAACTTAGAGCTGCACGTAGAGCTTGTCTTTATATTAGCTTCTAGTGTTTGTGTGGATTCGTTTCTGTACTTCTATGCATCCATCTTATTAACCGCTGGTTATGTGTTTTATATTATTAAGACTTAATACGTGCTGTTCATTTAATTTTAATTATTTCAGGTCGACTAAATTCCAAGCACAGAGGGCAGGGGCCATTTAAGGCTTCGTGGATATAAGTAACTGCGGTAATATACATCTGCATTCAAACACGTGATTAGTCCTCATTGATTGGTTCTATGAGTACATGCTTGGTTTCCGGTTGGCACTGGACATTGGTGTTAATTATTGACTTCGATTCTTAATTAGACAATCATATGCTTCCTCCTATCTTAGATGTAGTTGACATTTTTTAGAGATATTAAATAAATTAAATAGATTATCTAAACATATCGTATCATATGTACATTGTTAGATTATATTCTTATATTATTAGGAATAGTTTATACATCTGATCAGTACATTAAACAAAATAATTAATATATAAGTAAGGAAAATTAGTTAATTAGTTTTTTTAATGTTTTCTACAAAGTCAACTTTGTAAGAACGGATAAAATGGTATATAGTACTAGTCTTAATTAATTTGCATTTCCCCAGGCTCCTTGATCTGTGTTTAATACGTGGAAAATTTATCTGGGTTAAGAATACGAAATTGTAGAAGAGTTTACCACACATATATGATTTCCCGTTTTTTTTTTTAAATCAATAGCACATTACGAATATTAACCCCCACACAGTGTCGTCTGCTATATGAAATTCTTAGATTTACAAGTTATTCGCCTTACAGCTTCATAGTTCAGTTTATAATAATACCGATTCAATTAGATGTGTATTTTGGATCCATAATATTAGATTGGCGCAGGACAATGGTGGACGTCTTGGCCACCGGGTTTTTATGGACGTCCTTATTAATTTATTAGCCAGCCCTTGTTTCCACCAACGAGCAACTTTTACGATATTAAGGATAAGGATAAAGCATTTGACCAGGGTAGATTGGGATATAAGAAAGGCTTACCCTCACATCAACAAGTCCTTTTCAATCATTTACATAAAAAACAATGAGGGTTTTGTTTATAGTCACGAGAGTTAACATTATTTTGAATAAGGTTTTAATTACCAATATGTGTTATATATCACACATGTCTATATTCAGCGCGCGAAAGAGGAGCAACACTAAATTAAAATCTGTAACTGGAATTGATACTATTTTATCGAAACTATCACAAATGAAAAAGAAGGTGGTTTTCATTTTATGCGGGGGGAATCCGCATTATGTGGTAATGTGATAGTCGTCCACTTCGAAAGAGCACTCGACCATCCACTCAAAGCGTCACAGCCTGGTGGACGATGATGTACGACCTCACTGCTATAAGCCTAGTAAGAAATTTGAACAACACTGTCATTTGAGGCACTGTGATTTTTCCTATTCCGGCGGCAGTTGCGAAGGAAAAACTGAAAATCACACTCCCAATTTAACGTGCCAAAGCTTCACACACCCCGGCGCGGACCATATAGGAGTCCCTTTCAGATCTGTAGCCAAATTCCGTTTTCAACATGATTCCCTCCAAAATGGAACAGTTCATTCATAATATTCCGTCAATGGATCTGATGCGCTCGGAGAAGATGACCTTCGCTCAACTCATCATCCCTGTCGAGTCCGTTCACCGGGCCGTCTCTTATTTGGGCGAACTCGGCCTCTTCCAATTCCGAGATGTGACTTCCTCCTAAAATCCTAACTTGCTTCTGACTAATCACGTCTTTTTTTGGCGCCTTTTCTTCTTTGCTTTTGTTTTCCTTTTCCCATTCTTCTGTTTCTTCTTTTTATACGAAGAATAGTTTTCTGAGTTCAAGGTATTGTAGTAGTTTTAGTGTGAAGTTTTTCATTTGCCGTTATGGGCGGTCGAATCAGTTTCAGTTGAGTTGACCGCGAGACCCTGCAAACGATGTCATTGTAGCATGTTTTTTTTTTTTCCCCAATGTTGAACGTAAGTTAATCAGAATTCAGTGTTGGCACGTGCATTTAATGATCACTGGATTTGTTCCTGCCTTCTTATTGGACCCCTCATGCGAACAGTTCATCATGAAAACTGATTCGACATTCAGTTTATTTTGAAATCAATCTGTCATGCTTCCTTGTGTACTGCATAAGTGAGTTGCATTAATATAGCATGGGTTATTCTAAATATCGTTATATATTTTGATATATTAATATAACATATTAATTGTTGAGTGCAGCAGCTACCTTATGCTTGACTATTGGTCTCTCAATTTATTCAGATTTCCTATCCTCTTTCAGTGTGGTTAATATCTTGTGTCAATAGTTCAGAAATGATAAACCGAGTTCCATCAATTAGGTCATGACTACCTAGCAACTCGCTTTAATATATTTTTTCCTGGGCTTATTCAGGAGGCCGAATGGAAAACTGGTTTATTAGGTTCCTAGGCAGTTATATCGTGAGTCAGTGGATACGCAACTCTGTTGATTATAACAAGTTTTACTGGCAGTCTGGTCAAATTGATCTCACCTATGATCCACTATATTTTATACTCGCGTCAGAGGACTAGTTATGGTAATGACTTTTGAAGTATGCCTAATGCGAGTACTCATTTTTAATGATTGGAAAGTACACTAACTGTTTGCTGCTTTTTTATGTGAAATTACATGAATAACGATTGGTGCATCACGCATTAGTGAAAATTGTTATATGTTTCAATCCGGGGATGTAGCTTTTCCTGGATCTAGACTCGTGTTTGCATAGCATCTAAATTTTCTGGATACGCAAAAATTGTGAGGTTACGATGGCATTATCTCTTTTTCTATGTGCCTACAATTAGAGAAGTACTTGTGAGCAAAAATTTATGCTTCAACCTTTTTTATATGCTATCATAGCAGACTTACCTTTTGGCCTTTAACAAATCCTGACTTTTGAGAGGTACTTGTGAGGAAAAATTTATGCTTCCGTGATATCTAATTATTGCATCTCGTTTGAACATTTTTTTCTCTTTTGCAGATAAATGATGATAAAAGCCCTTTCCAGAGAACATTTGTTAATCAGGTGCTCTTCCCCTGCACTAACTAGAAATTCCAGCAAATTCTGAAATCTGAGTGCCTCAGTACCCTACATTTTGACATCTTGTTTGAATGATTACTGATTGGTATTATTATCGGGATGTCAGTCTGTATTCGCAATTTGGATTTGCTTGTTTGATGAGGAAAAACTAAAGATAGTCAGGAAGACAGCTTTTGTCGATTAAATGAAATCTATGACTGCCCTGCTCCTCAAAAGTTGTTTTCTGAAATTTATAATTGGGCTCAACTTGGTGAAAGATTTTTTTTTTTTAATTTTCTATCTTTTTTGGAATCAGTTGTCCTTTCCATAGAAAAACCCACAATAAGCAAAGGATTAGTTCTTAACCTATCGGGCCGGGGATACCTTGTGAAAGCAAAAAAAAAAAATATCAGCATATTAACTTTTTGTTTAAATGGTTAAACAATTTATATATGGACACGAGATATTATTATCATTTTTCTGAAATCATGATATTTATATTTTGAGAAGATTTTTTATCATTGATATTAACTGTATTTCTTTATTGGTAGGTCAAGCGATGTGCAGAAATGTCAAGAAAGTTACGATTCTTCAAAGATCAAATCAGTAAAGCTGGTCTTATGTCTTCTCCTCATCCTGTTTTGCAACCAGATATTGAGCTGGAGGATTTAGAGGTCCCAGTCTATTTTGCTTTCTACTCTTCCAGATATAACTTGTGTCTTAGGCTTAGAATTTGAGTTACTTGATGATAGGCTGCCTGCAATAACATGATTTCATGGAAGTTACTGCTGAGCAATTGGCCACTGTACAAGCATATTCTTTATCAACCTGACAATATATGTTCCTTTGGAATTTTTATTCTAGCATCAACTTGCTGAACACGAACATGAGCTGATTGAACTGAACTCTAACAGCGAGAAACTACGTCAATCATATAATGAGCTCCTGGAGTTTAAGATTGTTTTGCAGAAGGTAATTTTTCTTGGCTTTTTGTGGTTATTCTGTTCTACTTCTTTTTTTGCCAGTACTTAGAACTTAGAAGTAGAAGTACTAAAGGTTCTACAGGCTGTTGTCTATTTTGGTTACGTTAATTTTCATGTTTGAGTTTCCTCATCAAAGAAAGCCTTTCTGATCACAGTATAGCATTGATTATTTCACACATCACATGTTAGTATGCTATATACTGCTCGTATGGTCGTATGTACAATGTCTAATATTAATGATACCTTGTTCTATTGGCACATCAATTTGATTGCTTTAGCAAAGACATGCTTTCAATACGCTTTCCTGTTTTATGTATAAATTGTGACTTATTACCAAAAAAATAAAATAAATTATGATTGGCGTAAATTTCAGGCATTTGCTTTTCTGGCCTCAAATCATAGCCATGAATTTTCAGAGAGGGAGCTGGAGGAGAATGTATACTCAAATGACGGTTATTTTGACACAAAATCTCTACTTGAGAAGGTTTCTCAATCTTCTAATGTCATTGACTTATTCTAATGCAAAAAGTGTGAAGGCTTTTATTAGTTTTTTAGTTGCGCGATCAATATTGCCGACTCCACCTAATGGGATAAGACTTTGTTGTTGTTGTTTGAATCTTCTCATAAATTGTATATTTTACAGGAATTGAAGCCTGGATCATCATATCAATCTGGTTTAAGATTCATCAGCGGAATGATCTGTAAATCTAAGGTTCTTAGGTTTGAAAGGATGTTGTTTCGAGCTACAAGAGGCAATATGCTTTTCAATCAGGCTGCAGCTGATGAGCTAATAGAGGATCCTGTATCAAATGAGAAGGTTTTTGTTTTTGGTTTTTCCCTTAATTTTCATATTACTTTAAAAGAGTCCTGTAAATTGCCTATAATCATTTCTAAAGCTATTTTATTTTGTTATGTTGTGACTTATCCTTTTTGCTGCCGCCTTTTGTTGCCATTAATGTTTTCTGTCCCTATGACTCAGATTCCTGAACTGTTCTTTTCAGATACAAAAAGCAGTGTTTGTCGTGTTTTTCTCTGGGGAACAGGCAAGAACAAAGATTCTTAAAATCTGTGAGTCGTTTGGTGCAAATTGCTACCCTGTCCCTGAAGATATCAGTAAGCAAAGACAAATAAGTAGGGAGGTAAGTATACACAGCTCTTAAAATCTGCAAGAGATTTCGTTTTTAAGTTTGTGCAATGTATTGGGAGAATGGACTCAGCTGTAATTTTTTTGCTACCCCTACGTTTTTCCAGAGGGGGTACTAGACCTACTGCTACATCCATTCACTACCAACTATGGCTTCTCTTTTATTTGTTTGATGTTGCTAAATACGTCATCATTGCTGACAGTAAATATGCAAAATCTTTGGTTTGTGATTGAAATTTCGGTCTTTGGTGATAGGTCTCAACACGCCTTTCTGACTTAGAGACAACTCTGGATGCTGGGATTAGGCACCGGAACAAGGCCCTTGCTTCTGTAGAAGATCATCTAGCGAAATGGATGGACATGGTAAGCTATATAACTTATTTGTTCCTTCTTTTGGAAGAATTTCTTGCCCACTGTGTGTAAGGTGAAAACGGTGCTAATGACTAGCTGATCAGTGTGCAACTGACAATTATTTATGATGAACTAATGGATTGCATCATGACCATCTTGTCCTAGGTAAGAAGAGAGAAGGCTGTGTATGATACCCTGAACATGTTAAATTTTGATGTCACCAAAAAATGCCTCGTTGGAGAGGGTTGGTGCCCTGTATTTGCAAAATCGCAGGTACTCTATTTTAGTTTCCCTCAGTTTTGTTTCATTCTTGCCTAAATTCTTCCTTATATTTTGTAGAAATTGAAGGTGTAATTAATTTGGACATTTTAATTTGGGGATTGCTTCTAACATTTTTCAGATTCAGGAGGCACTGCAGCGTGCAACTTTTGATAGTAGCTCTCAAGTTGGCATAATCTTCCATCCAATAGATGCAGTGGAATCACCACCCACATATTTTAGGACCAACTGCTTTACAAGTGCATATCAGGAAATTGTTGATGCATATGGGTAAGCATAATGTCTGCTTTGTTTTGTCTTGGCAACATGAACACTTTTACGCTTTGAAGTTGGTTTTGAGGTTTGTTTTCTAGGTCATTGATTTTCTCATAGCTCAAAATGTATATTTCTATGCAGTGATAGATGCCTAAGCGGTTTTCTAGGTCTTAAGTTTTCTCGTTAGCTAAGTTAATATACATACGCTGAGTAAGTAGGAGAAAGCTTGTCTGCTTTTCAAACTCAAGGCTTGCTGGTTAGAGTAAATTGTTTTGACTTTGCAAATCACGGGTTCCATTCAGCATTCTCCCATACACACTATTCAGAAAACTTGGTCTGATGTGCGGCTCGCTTTAACTCCAGTGTTTTGGTTGCATTAAGTGTGAACAGAATTTGTATGTTCTTTGTTATTAACCATAGTATATGAAGATTCTTATTGTATCTCCTCTCAAATTGAACTACTTGAATTGTCTCACAGTTGTTTTGGGCTGATTTTGTGAATTGAAGGGTAAAACAAAGTTTGATCTTCAGGTATGGAGAGGAAAAATTATCAACCTTAGCAGGACTTCAGTAACTTATCTTTGGACTTGGATGAATGTTACAAGATTGTAATTAATCTTGAATTGTTTAGGGAATTTTAGGATTGGGAAGAGGGAAATTAGAGGTAGAAAGAATAGGTTCAGAGGGGACAAAGGAGAGAAATCAGAAACAGAGGGGAATAGAGAACCAGAACAGAGAAGGAGAACCGAATCTTATTTATCAATCAGTAATCATGTGTACAACTCTGATTAGCCTTACTTATATAGGCTAAGTCTATATTACAATTGCCTTGCTTGCTGCCTACTCTTATTGGGCCTAACTCTAATTCTTATTGGACTAACTTTTATTGGGCCTATTAAATCCTAATCCCTAATTAATATATCATTAATAAACTAATAGACTATTACAACCCGTTTGGTTCGATTATATGGGATAGGATTACATGTAATCTTATACAATCAGGCTGATTATAACGTTTGGTTGTACTTATTGTAATATAAAAAGGATTACATATGTAATCTTGATTACATTATTTAATGTAATCACGATTACATAGCTAATACTCATTAATCAGGATGC
>JBAGKO010000009.1:3940858-3956981 GCA_037177275.1 Acacia concinna
ATTTACTTCATTCACATCCCATTCCATTTTATTTGAAAAATACCAAAAACAATAGTTTAGGATTTTAATTAAATTGCATTTTTTAAATTATCATTTAACAAAACCCCAAATCAATTTTATCTTATTTTATTGCATTTACATAGTATTTAGATTACTTAGAAATCAATAAAAGGCTCATGGAGAAGAGAGAACAATCCTAGTTTTACTAATACACAATCCTTAATTTATTTTTTATTGTGAACGCTAAGACTAACGCATAAAAAGTCCTTATCAGTTTCCTACTTCTCCTGATCTTCCGCCGGTTTTGCATAATCGAGGGTCATTGTCCTATATGCACATATAGGCTTTCAACACACCAAAGGTTGTGATTCGTTCAACTGCAGGCCCTCCTTTGAATCCTCACGCTACTCCTTTTTTCCCTTGTGACAATGGTCACCATTGTCCCTCTCGTAGTCGTTCATAGGCTGTTTTTGAAGCTGACTCCAATGGAGTTCCCTCTTTTATTCCAGATGTTGGTTTCACCAGGTTTTCCTCCGAAAAATCCCGAACATCCCCGCCATGATATTTGGTGGTAGGTGGTGCATTATATCATCTCTAATCCTTCCGTTACCACACTACTTTTTGGTTTTATTACGTTATGCTTTTATGTTCTTTAGCTTCTTTGTTTCATTTTTTTCTGCCCTACTTTTCTTCGCATGAATGCAGCGTTCAACAGTTCTCTCTTCCACTCTTTAGAAATCTCTTATCTTTTCTATTGGATGGCGGATGACTTCCTTTTCAAACACCTTTTACATAGGTGTAAACGTCATGAAGCTAGGTTGGCTTATCCCTTTCTCCATGTTTCTTTATGGCGTGATCTATTGGCTATTTTAAATATTCAGCTTCTTTTGTGTTCCTCTCCTCCTACATGTATATTTAGTCACCTTGAAGTGGGTTTTGGTTTCCTTTTCTAATCATGGGCCTGCTTTGGCGAGTGTTTTACTTAAGGAATTTTTGGTTGGGCATATACTCTTGTTAGGTTTTTTTCTTTTTTCTTTTTTCTTTTCATATTTCCTTCACTTCTTGTACCTACAATATTTTCAAGGTTTGACCTTTACATCCTTTCAAAATAGGGGTCATACCTTTTATTTGTACTTTGCTAATCGTTTTACTTAATGAACTTTCATCTTTTTATATTAAAAAAAAAAAGACTGAAAATGGGTGGCAGTAAAATGCAAATTGTCAGTGTTGTTGTAAAATGAAAACCTTCTTCTATTCCAACCACCGCCTGATGGTGAAACAGGTACGGTGAAATCGTGGCCAAACCCCAGTCGTTGGAGATTAACCTAACAATGTATTTGTCCTAAAATTATTAAATGGCACAGAAGATCGGAGAGGGAAAGGGAACAAGAATACACCAGGGGAGTAAATTGAGTTAAATGAATTTATTTTCTACCTCAATGTCTTTTTTTCCCCCACGATACCTCGATTTCTTTCTTTCCCGTTTTGAATGGACAATACTACTAAGGAAATAAACAAGAAAAATGATATTATGGTCCATGGATATTCACTCACATTCCCCATTATTTTGAAAAATTCCGTCAAGATGATAATTTATTTTCAATGGATGCTGTTGTTGTGATTGTATTATTGATAATTTATTTTCAATGGATGTTGTTGTTGTGATTGTATTATTGCAATTGTTTATATTATGCTACCTTAGGTCCTAAATATAAGAGGCATAGCTGTAATAATGATATTTTCCGCGGAGAGGGATTCGTTCGAAAAAATGGACTTGTTTTGACTATCTCATAACTTCCAAATGAGTGTTCCAAAAAGTAGCCTCCAAAGTGTTCCCGTGCATCTTGGATTTAAATTCCATTCTTGAAAAGGTGTGAAAAAAATAGGCAAAACACCTAGGTGGAAGAATTCTGTCCAAACATTCAGAGGCTTTTGTGCAGCGTCTGAGGATGTGATCAAGATCTTTTGAGCTCGATTGACATTGTTTACATCCACCTAGCGTGGTCATCCCTCTCCTAAGCCGTTCCGAACTGGTTAACAATCTGTTTCTAGCAGCCAGCCATAGAAACATTTTGACACGTGGGAAACCTGGCCACTTCCATATCCATGCCCAATGTTTGTTTGATTCATTCCATGTTGGACTTTGGATGGCTTTATATGCAGATGCAACAGTTAACTTGCCATTGGTTGTTAGCGTCCAGTAGCATGAATCCTGTGCGTCATTGGGACGTGGGGGTCTGCTGAGATATTTGCAACAAGGTCTCTTATGGGAGAAGGTGTTGAAAAAGATCCCAATGTCACCCACCAATATCATTAACGTAATCTCTTAGGGTGAGGTTCCAGTTGTTGGGCGGGATGTCTGCAAAGCTTAATAATTTGAAAGGCCCCCAAGTCTCCCACCCAAGCACCAGTCCGGAAGCGAATTTTGCTACCGTCACCTAGTTTCCAGCCAATATTTATGTTTGTGTCTTCCCAGACTCTAGCCAAGCTCCTCCAGAAATGAGAAACATTCCTTGTTTTGAATGCATAATTGTTTGCCATTGTCCAGTTGTATTTCGCAGTCAAGACTCTCACCCCTAAGTGGTTCGGATTGTGAATGAGTTGATGGGCTAGCTTGGACAGAAAGGCCTGGTTTTGTCCATTCATTGACTTTAGCTCGCATCCACTATGTTTCCTTGGTTGGCATACTTGGTGCCATTTGACTAGGTTGGGCTTGTGTATTGCATTACCTCATCCCCATATGAACCTCCGTATGAGCCTTTAAATTTCACTGCAACGTGATAGAGGGAGGTATGAGGTTTGCATTGTGTAGTAAGGGATGGCTGATAAGACAAGTATGATCCGCCCAGCCAGAGTTAGTATATGGGCTTTCCAATTTGCTAGCTTGCTTTGAACCCGCTCGATTAAGTCTTGGTACGTGTCCTTAGTGACTCCTTTATGGAGAAGGGGCGTACCTAGATATTTGCCCAGTTGTTCTGTATTTTGGAATTGAAGGAGTTGGCATATATTCGTGGTCTCACTTCTGGCCATTCTTTCTGACTTATCACCTGCCCCAAAGCAAGGCATTTATGATTAATGATTCGATATTTGCTGTGCATTATTGTTTTCATTCTTACCTAATTTCAAGGTTCTTTTTTACAACCATTGACTGTTGATGAATTTATTTTGCAGCTCTTATAAATTAAATTGCTACTAAATGTAACAAGTTGGTGGCCACCAGGCCATGCCTCAATGACAGTCACAACTGAATATCCACTCTCGAGAATCTCGGCTACCTGAAGAGGCACCGACAAGGCATCTTTATAGCGTATTAGTATAGTTTTGCCACCCTCAGTATAACGACTGACGAGATGACGGCAGAGTTCTTTAACGATTAAAATCACCGGTTGCTTCAATGAAACTCTTTCAATAATAACTAACTAGACAATATTGCACCTTTCACTAATAACTAACTACATAATATTGCACCCTCGGTAGGTGAAGACTACTTTTATTTCAATGCCATCCAACTTTAAAAGAGAAGAAAATCACTTTCGCAATTGTCCCATAACACAGTGAGCACAGGAAACTACCGTTCAGGTCCAGCAAAAATACACACATCCCAGATGGACCATCACATTTTCATCGTGAAAACCAAAAAGACTGAAATTATAAGAAGATACGGATGGAACACTCGCCACCACCACAGCGGGCAGCTCTGTCTCGAATCCAGTTGCTTATGCCTCAGCAAACCTGAATAAAGCAGCTTACATGAAAATCTGAAGCCTTAACTCACGATTATGTTGAAATCAAACATTATCATACTCGTTGCACATATCAAATAGTCAACAAATCAAAACGGAACATCTTGCTAACACTTCAACATGGAAATATCAAGTAAAGGTTTTAATCACGTGAGCACGTCTATTAAACCCCTAGCACTACAATTGTCATCCTCCAAGTCAAATATATAATGGGGAATAGATCCTAAAATCAAAAAGTTCACACCCAGTTTGGGTGGGAAACCCAAAGTGCCAATGCAACCTTAATCAGGCAGGAGATATGACCAGTTAAGAGGCTAACCCGAGTTCAGAGAGTTTTAGATGTGCCTCGGCATAATCAGCAAAAAAGGCATCTTCATCCTGAATTAGAGGGAGGGTTAGCAACTTCAAGGTAAACGTCATTACAAGTAAATGCCGTGAGAAAAATGTGAATAATCTAACACACCGCTGCATATTTATCAACGAGAGGGCGGAATACTGGGTCAGTCAGGAGTGCTTTGTCAGATGGCAGCTGAAGGAGGCCTTCTTTCTCACCAGACAACAGTTCCCTGCAATAGAAGACATTAGTCATAATTGACTACGATATAAATGTCTGGGGCATCGCAACCAGCAAAATATACTAACTTGAAGTACGTGTTGTCAAAAATCAGAGGGTTGGTAGTCCAGGCACCCTCAAATCCAGAACGTTCCTTGTGGCACCTTCCCTGTGATAAAAAATAAGTGTTAACATACGACTACAAAACTAACCCGTCCCTTCTAATTATAAGAGCCACTTCACTCTTTTAAAGAATCCTAAAAAACCTAATTATTACTACAAACATTTAAATTTATAAATCAATATAATATAATAAAACAACATATAATATGGTTAATATGATAAATAACTTACTTTGCTTCCTTAGCTTCTCTAAAAAAAAAAGAGTGGCCCAAGTGTGCATACAACAATAATTTTATTTCCGACTTTTATGGAAATATAAACTTACAAGGGTGTGGCCACCGGATAGAGCAACAATATCTTGATCGCTAAGCCCCATATGGCCAAACACATCCCTCAGATGATCAGAACCTAAGGCAATCAAGAGGTAAGCCGCAGTAATTTTTCAACAAAAGCAGGTCTCCATAGCTTATTTATCCCGAGTACTTACCCTTGGTGGCATCAGGCAAGCGGCCCTCTGGAGGTGGCTCTGGCTTGTCCTGCCAGATAAAAGCACCGCTATTAGCCTCCTAACTAAAGCACAAACAAAAATTGTACCACAACGAATGCAAGCAAGCAGATCAAACGGAATTGCAAAACAAGGATCCTAGAAGTTCATTATTGATCTTAAGTGAATAGCCAAACAAGAATTCTGGAGGTTGAATAAACGGAATTATCCGCCAATTCCTGTAGAGAAGTCCCAGGATAAGAAAAATTATCCTCATCCTACACTATTAGCATTTCAGTTAAAGTTTCAAGAATAAATCCAATTCACTTCTTAAATGAATAGGGAAAATACCCACAAGAAAGAATATAATCAAAGATTATGGATAATCTTTTTAGTCAAAGATTATCAGAAAGCCCTTTCATTGCCTAGCAATGACAAACGAAGATACGACAAAATGTATGCGAGTTAAACAATAGTTTATATACAATATCAGTCCAGAAGGGATTATCGTGGGGACGACCGAAATAATGGGTCATACCTGTCTTCCGGGGTGGAAATGAATTTCGGGCCCACCAGTGACCTCAACAGCGACTACACCAGCCAGCTAATTAGCCATAAAGTATGAACGACTGTCAGGTATGGAAAGAAAAGTAGCCATATTAACAAATGTTGCCGATGGTTATGACTTACCTGATAGAAGTCACCGTAGGACAAGATGGGAAACTGCTCCTTGATGGGCTCCAACAGCCGAACAGCAATATCAAGCCCGCTGTTGGCCCCGTGAGCAAGTTCACCAGGGTGCTTCATGGTACCAAAGGGGCCACCGGTCTTGGTCTTCACGTCATAGGTCCCAGCCGAGTGCCACCTACAGAAGGGTAAAACGAAGTCAGGCCACAAACTATCGGCAACCCACTACAGCGGATTAAAATGAAAACGATCGCGCATCGGAGTTCTTGCTCTTAATACGAAATGCAAATCGGAAACATACGCAATACGGAGCATGATCGGAGCACAGTTCTTCTCAGCGATCATACCCCTGAGCTTCTTCTTGGCCTTTTCCACGGCCTTGAGGTATTCGGCACTTACGGTAGGGTACGATTTGCCCATGGTTATAACTAAAGAGAGAGCAAAGCCAAAAAAACAAAAGCAAATGAGTCATATCCCCTTAATCCATGAAACCGATCAATATTCAGATCTAAGAAGCGAAAATGATATAGCATCAAACATATGACAGTTTGAACGACGAATGAAATGAGATTTGAAACTTTCAGGCGGAGGAAATAGTGTGAGGTACACCTACCTGAGAACTGAGAGGATTCGAAAGCTCAGACGAGAAAATGGAGCGCGCAACCCTAACAGGAGAATGGCACGAGCAGACCACAAGCCACTGGTCCGAAATGGCGAGAGGTAGATATAGTGCGGGGGAGCTGGGAAAGTTCTAGTAGATTATTATGAGCCGTTCGATGTCCTCAATCAGAGATTGGTATTGATTTGAAAATTGAACGGGTAGGATGGATGGAGGCTACGGCCCTTACGTCACACTAAGACGAAAAGCAGAGGGGAAAATGTGTTTTTTAATCAGAAAAATGTGAAAAAAAAAAAGGTTGTAATTTGTATGCCGGCCTATTGGGAATATGGCAATGAGAATTACTGTGAAGAGAGCAACGCAAAAATGTCAATATTATCGGATTGCGGGAAATCACATTTTGTGATGATAAGTGTGTTTATGGCGACATTGGTGGACCAACTTCATAATTTATTGGGACTTAAATGACAAAAATACCCTCTAATGGACAATGAAATTAATTTCTTCTTAGCAACTGGGAGAAAAATATAATGGGCCCCTTAATCACTGCAAATATTCACACATAAGTTTATAAAGATGTTGCTAAGGTTCATAATTCAGGGTATTTGAATCACAGCATTCAGATACATTATTTTACTGGTGTTTGTTTGAGTTTATGAGTTCCATTTTTTTTTTAAAAAAAAAATACATTATTTTACAATGAATGTGAACATTGTTCCTGCCTCAGAGGTAAAAAGATGATTATAGCATGTCCTTTGGCGCGAAAAAAAAAAAGATTATAGCATGACCCCAGGGCTGGAAAGTAATTCACCTTGTGAACGGTCTTGGAAGGTTCGGAACCCCAAATAAATACCAAGATGCCTCCCCGGTGTGAACACACCCTCCCCCGAAAAGATTCCATTGATCGGCAAAAATAAGATTACCAGTTAAGGCACAGAGCCGTGTTCCCCTTCTCTCTTCCATAATTTTAATTGGTCCACGGAGGCGGCCTTCGACCGCGCGCAGCACGCACATGGATTGGCAACAAATTTTATTGTTATTGAAGGCCATTTGAAAAAGTGATGGAATAAATGATTTTTTCCCTAAGATATTTTTAATTAAATTATAAGAGTTTAGAAAAACATCAATTAAAAGCAGTAATATGTGGGAGATATAATTATTTTTTTAAAAAATATCCCTATTTATTAATAAGAAAGAGAAAGAGCTAATGGAAAAAAAGAAGAAGAAAGAGAATATATATGTAATACATTATATGAGAGAATGAGGACAAAATAAAAGAAAAGTTACTTATCATAAGCCACTTATAAAAATAAGTCACTTTTCATAAGTTACAGGCAAACATGCCATTATTTTTATAAGTGGCTTATAAAAAAAAACTTTTAAAAATAAGTAACTTTTCATAAGTTAATTGTGTTTAAATTGGGGTAGAAAAAGTGACTTATTGGGAGTAGTATAAATTACTTATATTTGGATTGAGAGTAAAAAAGGTGACTTATGAAAAATAGAAAAAGTGACTTCTTTTTAGAAGCCACTTTTTTTAACTTCTCTTTATAAGTTATTTTTTATTATAAGCTACTTATATTTATAAGTCTATACCAAACACCACATTTATCAAAAGTTATTTTTTTTTTGTAGAAAAGTAAAAAAACGCTTCCTACCGCTCTCACCAAACGGGCCCTAAGTCTTTTGTTTTTTTACTTTTAATTCAAATACAAATAACTTCTTCTACTCTTATTAAATCACTTTTTTACCCACAATTTTAACACAAGTCACTTTTGATAAATCATTTTTTATAAATCATTTTTTTAAATAACTTCTGATAAGTCATAAAAAAAATTAATGACTTATTATACCATTCATCCAAATAGTCGCTACATGATATTTAAAATTTCAAAATAAAAGGCTGAATTAAGGGGAAGAAATACCTACTCCTCTTTAAAAAAGGGAGACAAACCCCGACATGCCTTCGCTTTTTTATATGCATGGTTTAAAAGAATTAAAGGGCAGTTTGAACTAATTTTTGTAAAATAACTTTTGGAGCAAATTATCATTTCTATAATAGATTTTTTAGAATAGCTTTTGTGAAAATATAGGTTTGGATAAAAAGTCAGGTTTTAAACTATAACTTCCAAAATTGAATTTTTTTTGCTTTTCAATTATGAAACTATGGTTTGCGCAAATTGAGACAAAACTCCTATCACATACTTATCTCAGAATCCGTAAAAGCTATTTTTACATAAACACTCACTTTCTATTATAGAAATCATGGTTTGTTCCAAAAACTATTCTGCAAAAGTCAATTCAAACGCCCCTAAATATAAAGAGATCAACAAGAATCTCATACCCCACTCACTTCATTCACATTCACCACCTCGTTGTTGAGAGGCACTCTTCTACCCCTGGTGATCATTTTTTTTTCATGATGCTGATTTTATTTCCATGCTTAGTTTATACTAGTAATTTTTATTATTATTGTCTGATATTTTCAAGTGTCTTAACATATTTAAATATCAATTCATACCATCACGCATGTATAAGGAGTTCTCAAATAGTAATCACAGTAATATTGTTCAAAACACAGAAGTTGTGTGATTGACACCCTTCTATTTCCTACCAGAGAAGTGGGAAGTTTTGGGAATTTTTTTTAGTTTTATTTAAATATATTAAGGACTGGATAAGAAGTTTTAAATTAATATTTTATTGCGTTTTTATATTACATTTTATTTTTATTAAATTTTATAATTATACTTCTTCAACTTTGTAAAATTTACTTCATACAAATTCACCCTTCTTTCTAAATTCCGTGTACCAAACAGCCTCGAAAGGATACATTACACGTGAAATCTTTGTTCATGGTTCCGCGTCCATCGATCAAGACTGAATCTTTGTGTGTAATGGGTTTATAAATGAATGTAAGTATGAATAAATAATTAAAATGTATAGATTCAGCGCAAGTTTAGTTCAATTTCACATCCAATGGCAATCTAAATATTAAATATTTTATTAACGGCAATGACTGACATACTTGGTTAAATAAGATATCAATATTTAAACACAACAAACAAAACTCCCCGTACATTCTCGTTGGGAATAATGGGCCGGGAAGAAGTAATCATTTGCATTACAAAGTTTTTACTAAAACATGGTAGAATAATACTACTTCTCAAGTTAGCTGGTTGTTGAATTCAGTCATAAATATAGAATCTCAATCCTTTTTGTTTCGTCAACATATATTAAGATTATGTTTGGTAAAAAATATTGATTGGGTTATGGTTTATTTTTATCCTAAAATATTTTAGAAAATAATAATTTTACTTCAAAAGTTTTTTTTAAACAATTTCATTCTAGAAATATTAAAAATGGTGCAATGTTGTCCCAACAGTTAACAATAGTTAAATTTAACTATTAGTTTATGCTCAACATACCCACCTCGTCATACAAATCACTTTTCTCTTTGTTGACCATCTGCTCCAATTTTCTTCATTTTCAACTCGTTTCAATCTTCTTCTTTAACTTGCCTTAAAACAATTAGAAACCAGATCAACCCAGAATTTTATTGTAGAGAAACACCAAAGAAATCAAACCATATTTCTTAAAAAATCAAAGAATAATCATCAATTCACCACTAGTTGAACTAGAGAACCAAAAATCAAGTATTAAGAAGATCTCACCCTATATTAACAGCACCCCGAACACACCTTAGCCATTGTTGACATTGGCTGAAAAATTTATTTACTTTACACTGCAGCAAACTGTACGTGTAGAAATCAGATGGTTTCAGATCAGTGAATAGGAACTAATGATGTGTAAATCCGATGGCTTCACCATTGATAGCCAGTGTTTCTGTTGTGGTTCCATTTTTGTGTATATATCTCACCTTAGAAGGACAATATATTTAATCAGTGTGAACATAAGGATAACAAAAAAATTCACCGCTTTTCCCTCTTTCTACTCTATGGCAACATAAATTTGCACCGTAAAATTCTAACATAAATTCAAATCTAACATTACAACCAAAAATTGCTTGCATTTCTCCTCTTTCTACTCCATGACCATAGTTGCAAGATCTTGTGTAGTGTCAAGATCAAAGCTTTAAAACCCGCCTCAATCACAAGATCAACAAACATGAAAGCCTAGTTGAACTCGAAAGATGAGAGAGGGACATGGTTCATTGAGCAAGAGAGGCCACGTAGCGATCTGAACATGATCAACTACTGTTCATCATTTTCCTCCTTCAGAGGGTGCGACTTGAGGTACACAAAGGAAGTTGTTGGAACCAGAGGAGATAGGCCGTCATCATTACCAAGTTGGGTAAGAGAAGACGCAACTGAAAGTGATTGGAAGGGAAGGACGGTGACAATGAGCAAAAGAAGTAAGGAGGAACGGGAAGGAAGAAGATTCGGGAACAAGAAGAAGTTTGGAGGGTTTTTTTTTTCAAAAAACATGATGATGATGTGACTAGACATGTGGCGTAATATCTTCTATGGAAAAGCCACGTGAGCAAAATTGTTAGTTGACCATATGGTGATGTTAACTTGAGGCAACATTGTATCACTTTTGACACTTTCAAAGGGACATTGCTCTAAGAACACTTCTGAAAGGACATCAATATAACATCTAATACTTTTCCATCAAGTAGTGCACAAAACTACTATTCACTAGCCAAGCCAACATCTTCCCAAGCCATGTAAGCCGAGTTAGGAAGTCCTTTTTGCATATGGCTCTGTGCTATCGCAGGAAAAAGCAACTGGCTATACTAAAGTTGGAGTCCTTTGTCTTTATTAAACCCATAATACTACTCATTACATATCAGGGTCATCTCTATTCATTTCAGCCATTCTACTCCCGCGATCAACCTCGCCTTTCTGATAAGCTCTCATACTTTTCCCTTCCATTGTGTTTGTGCTCGATCATGTTTCCTTGTGCAAGAATAAGTTCGTCCATCTAATCATTTGTTTAACGTCATCGCATGTATTCTCGAATCAGGGGATCAAGATAGTGGCGGCACTGAATCAAAACATTTTTCTAAACCACCGCACATACATTATGCATTGTTGCCGCTCGCTTTTCCAAGCAGACAATACTTCCTCAGGTTTGATTCTTTCACCCCTGTGGTATATATTGTATTAGACTGTGGCCTTTTTTTTTCTGTACAATGCATTATAATCACTTCTTCATTTTTTCTGTTGCTCTGTGATGAAGCAAGGGTTCATGTCTCGCCCATATTTGCTGCAGCCAAAAAAGAAACACACCCTAAGGCAACCTTGGAAGATCTCCCCACTGATCAGCCGCATATCCAGATCCATGTTCGTGTTGTTCGGTTCTTTAACAGGGAGGGATTTCCTCCCCAGAGGAACCCAACATTTCGAACCTTTAAGGAACTTTGTTCGGTGGATTACATACTATCAGATGAACATGTTAGTTTCTTGTGCATCATTTTTATTCACTTTTGTCTTATGCAGATCCTTTGACGCCCTTTGTCTTTATCTTGCACATTTATCTTCTTTCACAGGGCACGTTTATTCTTGTTGCAATATATTCGCCCGGTGTCAGGGATGAACGCCACCACTTGGTATTCACGTCGTCCACAGTGGTTGAAGATGCTGAATACATTCCATGCCATCCTTTCTATAACTTAAAGACAGTGTTTGACCTTCCTTGGAGGTTGATAGACAATAGTGGCTTCTTTGGTAAGTCCTCCAGCATATCTAAATCTTTGGTGTGTTTTTTAGTTGTTATCGCATTTGTTGAGTTCACCTATATTTCCAGATTTGTGCGGTTATATCAGGCACTTCTCCCCTTTAAAAATGTCTTCCTTCATGGGTTACTGTCACAAGGAGCTGACCTTGATTCTCGAGACTCACATGAAGGATAGAGGGTGGTTGGTGTCAGTCTATTTAATTTCATGCACCATGCTGGAATATTTATTCTGATTGACCCACTAACATAATATTGTACACGAACCTTCTACAAGGCAAAGGATCAGGTATAATGTGTGCTCTGAGGTTCATGGCTTGAAGAGCTGGAGAGGAGGTTGGAAGAAGGACAGGCTGCACCATGTTCTGTTTTTATACTTTTGCGTTGTGTCATATCCATCGAACCCACTGCTTTAGGTGACACATATGCTCACATGTGCAGAAAACCATTTCCTTTACTTGTCTTATCTTCTCCATCCTATGCTTATTCTCTATGTAATTCATATAGGTCTGCCAACTGTTAGCTCAATTGGCGATGCCACTACTTACGTGTTTGATCCTACATATCCCGAAGTCATCCACCTGAAGCAACAAATGATGATCACTTAACCTGCTTTGTTCACCATGATAATGCTCCATCTTCTATCATGTCTGTGTGGAGTATGTTTGAGGAAATCAACATATTTTGTTCTCTGTAGTCAGGCAACAAATCATCCTCCATTAGTGTCTTTTTTTAGCTTTTACCTTTGGTTCACTTCCCTTTAATTCAGATGAACATTGTAGGTCCACTTTAACATGTTAGACCACATGGTTAGTTGTCCATCTGTTGTTGTTTCCCTGTATTTTACTGTTGCCATTCGGCTTTGTTGTGATTTAATGAACTTTTCCATTTTGTGTCATTTAATTGATCTCATTCCAGTTTCTTATCACTCTCAACTAATGCTTAAAAATGTCTCAACAATGGATGAACAATAAGTCATGAACGATGGTTTTCTGCAAATGAGAAATGTATAGAAATGGGTGTTGAAGGTATTTATGCACCATGACAATTTTTAAAGGGGAGAAGTGCCTGATATAACCGAATTGATGACCACATTTCACTCCACAAATGAAGAACAACTTTAATTGGGATGGAGTATCAATTGATTAATCAGTGCAAGCATGTACATGTGGACTAATGGGTCAACCATGAGAAGTAGCATAAATTATTCACACTCCCTATTGATGACCGCATTGAAAATTAAATCTGACCATACCATATCAGTAACCTATGCAACAAGATAGCTAGCGTTGATGAACAGATGAACACACAAAAGGAAGCCACGTGAAACAGCTAAAACTACCACACGTCAACCACTTTTTTATTGATAATTGCAAACCAAACATAATGTCTCTCCTAAATCCGTTACCCTTGCCAGTGCAGTGCCAGCACAGGGTCTCGTGTCCTCAGGAGAGTCTGTGTTTACCACTAAGATGTGCTCATGAAAGAGACCATGTCATAGCTTTGGAGTTCTTATTTAAGGACTTAAAACACGTCGGCCACATTTGAGGCTTTGTAATCAATTTCTATTATTATTCGAAGAAGTCCACACCGCATAGTTTAATAACAGCTCCTATTTTCTGTACAGCCTCTGATGATGTGGAGTAGTTGCATCTCTAACAGCTTTTCACGGTGGAGAATCCATGGATGAAGCTTGCAAAGGTTCATTTCTTAAAGAGGTCATATATGTCTCCCTTCCATTATTTTTATCTCCTCACGCGAACCATATTTCTGTTTTTGGACTAACATGTTGTTCACAATGAAAAAGCAGTTATGTTTCTGACTTCAAATTTGTCACCGTCTATTAAATTATCAATTACTAAATTGTGTGTATCTCTAGGAACCTCAAATTTCCACAATGACAAAAACACACCACAGGTTAGTATACTTTTTCATGGCCAGCCATTGATTGAACATTTTTGACTTCTGTGGTGAAAATGTTGATACAATGTCACCATTTTTTCAGATTTCCTACTGTGAAATGCTGTCTTCTTGAAATTTTATAGATTGGTCTGGTGGCCACTTTTTCGTGAAGCCTGTTGTGTGGAATACAGGTATAAGGAGGCTGGACTGCTAAAGGGTGGATTTAATAATTGAGATTAAACACTAGGAATCACTATTGTCCAGAATTGCTGCTGTCAAATGTTGTCTTCACGTAATGTGCACTAGGAATTACTATTGGCCTTGTGGCTCTCTCCTATTGCCCAATGATGCCCTTTTGTCTTCCTTTTAGGTACGTCAAATCATAGGTCATTCAACCTATGGAGATAGCAGATATTCAACGACATATTCAGTTATCATAATTTCCAACTATGCTCCCACACTTGCTTTCACGTTAATTCATGACTTCCAACAACCAATGATGCATTGTCTCCTGCTTTCACATATCAGGTCTGCCAACTGAAGAATCCTTTGACCACATGTTCTGCATGTCCTCCTGCCTGCTTTGTTATATTAAATTAGTTTACATTCCTTCCTTTGTCAAGAGACTATTGTTGAATCAATGTGGGTCTAAGAATTGCTTTCACATATCAGGTTTGCCACTGTCTCCTTACTTTTATTACAATTGTTTTATCCTTGTCCCTCTCTAATATTGTGCCATCATTCTTGAAAATCCGCAGCACCCTACATTATAGGTCTTAGGTTGACAGTCTAAGAATTTATTTTCAAAAATTTCCCTATGTATGTCTCCTACTCAAACTTATATTCTGATCACTATGGTATTCTCTTGCTGAACTCCTCATCGTGTAAGACTCCACCATCCCAAGTTACTCTACATCCTCTTATTATATCATTACTTTAGAACTTAATGGTTACAATAATAATCTCTACTGCAAGGACAATAGTTACTCCATTTAAAAAGATCTCATAGGTTCCTCTTCTCTCATTGTAATTTACAACTAGTTACTTAATGCTTCTTAAATGGTACTGTGAAATTAACTTTTATACTGTCCATAATAGATACAAGGTTGAACAAATATTTATGAACTGGTTATATTTGTTTACCTACACTTACATGTCTTTGTCAGTAACCATAATAAGAACATATCATAGGCTTCCTCAAAGTATCAGATGAAAGTAGGTGCACTTTGGTTCACCCTCAATATGTCTGTGCATGAACTCAATTTTCATTCTCTCTCTTCATATCATTTTTAATATAATTAGTTATTCAGTCCAGTACACAGCACAACTGTCTAGTGAAGTAGTGAATTTCATGAAATGTAATTAGAGAGACGATTTATGACACATACTTATCAAAACATCAGCTAATTCACCATTGGAACCTACATATCGTTATACACTTTCAGTAATTGTAAAAATATAGTATTGCATACATGATTTCGTTATAAGATGATGTGGTTGCTTATGATTTACCTACCATGAATGCTCACATCAGCTGGTATACCCAGGAGCTACATGACACTGTCCATGTAATATATGTTTTGTATACTTTCATTCCCCATGTACAACCATGAATTACTCCTTTACAATAGGTGTGCATTATTCACAAGTATTGTGTTTTTCTTTCCTATTGAATAACATGCCAAAAAGGTTGGAAATCAGCAGCACTCTACATTATAGGGATGGGCCTCCATTGTGAGAGAGGCTCCCCAAAAATTTAACTCTACATGCATACTACTGAGCCTTTTACTCTGGACACCATGTTATTTGCTGCATGCAAAACTAACTTCTTATTTACTACTAAGCCTTTTTGTAACCATCATAACAGTCCTTTACAGTTGTGCCTACAATTTCTGTCAGATTTGAATGCACTTTCATTCACCATCAATATGAAGTTTATCCATATTAATATCATGCATGTCATATAATCTTACAATCACATCTCACTTAATGAATGCAGACAATAAGAAATGTCAATGGAACAAGTGATTTAAACAAGAAATTATTAATTATCAATCACTCATATCAGCTCTGCCAACTGTTCCCTCCCTATTTATACCTATCTATCCATTCATTCTACTTGCTTAAACATCATACATTACATCCCCTCCTTCTGTTACTTTATCATACATTGTAATCTTCAACTTTCTATCATGTCTAACATTTCTTTGCTCAAGGAGATCCATGATAGATTGAACTTATGGTCAATTGTAGTTAGAGTTGCAAGGAAATGGAATGTGTATCAAAGAAATGATCCCACTGAACTTGTATGTGTT
>JBAGKO010000009.1:4037633-4049712 GCA_037177275.1 Acacia concinna
GGGATTTCCGAGAGTTTCAGAGGATTTGAAGGATGCTCTGTCGGTGTTTCAACAGACTTTCGTGGTCTCGGATGCGACCAAACCCGATTATCCGATCATGTACGCCAGTGCCGGATTCTTTAAGATGACGGGTTATACTTCTAAAGAGGTCATTGGAAGGAACTGGTAATATAATTTTATCTTCCCTCGATTTTCGTTAAACCAATTCACACCATCATAACCATATACTCCTTCCTATTATTGGACATATTTTGGGCATGACAAAAAAATTTGGGGGTTGATATTGATTTGAAACATGAGACAAAGTTTTTATATATTTATCCATCTTTTATTAATTTGCTTGTACTGATATTTTTCAATAATAATTAAGAAGGAGGTGTAATGAAAAGAATTAAAGAAGATAATCAAGATGTTTTAAAAAATACATTTTATATCAACCAATTTAATCAATTTTTTCAATATAATAAAAATAGATCAATATATTTTATGTTAAGGAGGGAGGGTGTATTTTATTTATTATAAGCAGGTCTGTAACAATCCATTTTTATTAGCGGGGAATGTAACGGTCACAGTAACTGTAATAACGAAAAAATGATGGTGGGTTGGGTCCGGCCCAGTCGGTTTTTACAGGGAGCAGATACGGATCCAGAGGACGTGGCAAAGATAAGGGAGGCGCTGCAAGCAGGGACGAGCTACTGTGGAAGATTACTGAATTACAAGAAGGATGGCACTCCTTTCTGGAATCTCCTCACTATTTCCCCCATCAAGGACGACGATGGCAAAGTCATCAAATTTATTGGGTTACTTCTCTTTCTCTATTCCTAATTTTCATTTCAACTTAATTTGTGGGGATTGGCCCCGTTTCTTTCTTTTTTTGGGTTCGGCCACTTGGGGCCCGAAATTGACTCTTTTAGTCTTATTGGCACACACATGCAAGGCGTTTGACACATAGTGACAGTGGGTAGAGCTTGATGAAGATGACAGTGCCTGTGAATGGAGAGCTACGTACATATATCTTATAGGACACAGACAAACCTAAATCTATGACGCGTCACTTCAAACTAGTGGGAATCCTGGGTTTATTGGATGCTTGTAGCATGGAATGTCATCTTTCAAGTAAAAAAATAGCAATAGCCTGGAGAGACGTGCTTATCCAAATGGTTTTCCGTGCACACATTAAAGATTTTGCATCTCTTTTTGGTTGAGGAAGCCTTGCCATAATTGTGTGGGATTAAAGGACTTGCTTTTCAACTAAAAACAGTTAACTTTATCAATCGTAAGTCATAACATGCAACAGTCCTTTTCTTTCACAATTTAAAGATGTCTTTTTAGGAAGTATTTTGAGCGTGAGGAAAATTTCAACGAACCATGTTGATGTGGGATCGTAACTTTTAATAGCATTGAAGAAAAAGCAACCCAAACCGATGGCTGAATGTACAAGATTACTGTATTTGGTCTGTTGCGGCATCAGGAATCCCATTATTGAGATGATGAGCATGAGGTTCTTATATTATCAACCAATGGACCCTAAACCTAACGTTACGTGTTTGTCAAATCCTGCTGGCTAAGATTCAGGCCTTGACACTGATAGCTGTGGGGCTTGATGTAACGAGTCGGTAGAGCATAAGTAGAACCAAAGGCCTGTTAATAACGGGTGATTAGGATACTTGTGTGAAATTATTAAGTCAATAGTAAGAGTAATACTGTAGGATAATTACTTGTGCCTTATCTTTTTGTGGGTGATTTTGACAGAATGCAAGTGGAGGTTAGCAAGCATACGGAGGGGTCCAAGGAGAGAACACTGCGTCCCAATGGATTGCCCGAATCTTTGATTCGATATGATGGTATAATTGGACACGTTATATCTTACACCATCACTATGAATCTTATGAAAAATCTCTCATTAAATTGTGATGGTAAGCTTATTGAACTCTTCGCAAAGGAAAACCAGACAAAAATCATGAATGTAAGCAAACAACGTGTCTATCTGATTTACTAAATACTGATATATAATGTTTTGGAGTATGGTGCCAAGAAATAGTTATCAATAAAATAGGAAATCATGTTGCCACTAAGCACGTTTCAAACTAATTTTATGATCAGAATATTCTAATCACAATCTTAACTATACTAACAGCTTTCTATTACAGCTCGTCAGAAAGAGAAGGCTTCCTCCACCGTAACCGAGTTAGTGAAGGCAGTGAGGCGGCCCCGAGCTCTCAGTGAATCAGGCAAGCGTCCACTGATCAGAAAATCTGGGGGTGATGAAGAAAACAGAATAGAAAGTTTGCCAAGGAGGAAATCAGAGAGCGTAGCTTCATTAAGACCAAAACTACATGGGGGGCATCGAAATTCAATGCAGCAAATCAATGAGCTGCCTGAAAAGAAAAAGAAAAGCCGTCGTCGTTCTTTCATGGGGTATGGCTGTTCTTAATCGGATGGTGTTATAACTTTTTTTAATATTCGGCTCTACATTTTTCCAGCTTAATATGTAGTTTGTGTGTAGGATTTAATATAACCGCATTTTCTTTCTGTTCTTTAGGTTTATTAAGAAAAGTCAGCCCAATGATGAGAGCGTTGAGGAGAATGAAGTTGTGGAGGGCAGCTCAGAGAGTGAGGAAGAAGAGAGGCCTGATAGTATTGATGACAGCAAACTTGCGCAAAGGGAGAAGCGAAAGGGTCTTGATCTTGCAACAACACTTGAACGTATTGAGAAGAACTTTGTCATTACAGATCCAAGACTGCCTGATAATCCCATTGTAAGATTCTTCTTAACACTTGTATTACACTTATAATTGTGATATTGTAAACTGGACTTGTGACTGGATATGAAGATGTCTTACGGAAGTGTTTGTATTTGTCATCTAGATCTTCGCATCTGATAGTTTCCTAGAACTTACAGAGTACAGTCGTGAAGAAATTTTGGGAAGAAATTGCAGGTATGTTTTGAAGTAATCTCCCATTAGCATGGGAATTGAATATTAAAACAACAGCTCTTGCACTAAAAGGCATGGACTCTAACACTGGAAATAGAAGCGTCCATGTATAATTTGAAAGTTATCTGCATTAAGCTATCTGGTGATCTCAGGTTTTTGCAAGGACCTGAAACTGATCCAGCAACTGTGAGGAAAATTAGAGAGGCAATTGACAACCAAAGAGAAGTTACGGTGCAGCTGATCAATTATACAAAGAGTGGTGAGCATTTTTAATATTACATGCAATGGGAAACCATTTTAGTAGTAGGTTAATCTCATTATATACTCTTGTTTTAGAATTTCCCTCTATGCATTCAAATGAAATATAGCACTCTAACACTGAATTTCAACCTAGGCAAAAAGTTCTGGAACCTGTTTCATCTGCAACCTATGCGTGATCAGAAGGTATATATATATATATATTTTTTTTTTAATATTCAACTGTAAGTGTTTATTTTATTTAATATATTCTCATGTGGGTTGTGTTAGAACACATCGGTGTAGTGAAGCCTATACAATCGACCCCACCTACTATTTGGATACAATTTGTTGTTGTTTTTGTATCTTTTCATGTGTTTTTGTTCTGGTTAACAGTTTTCCATCAAACTATAGCCACATTGAAACATTAATTCTCTAATATCTAATATAGCCATTTTCTCTTTTCCTTCTTGGTTTTATAGGGAGAAGTACAATACTTTATTGGTGTTCAGCTTGATGGTAGCCAGCATGTGGAACCTCTTCATAACTGTATAGCAGAAGACACGGCAAAGGAGGGAGAACAGTTGGTATGGCATCTTTCCAAGTGCTACAATAGTTTAGCAAACAATTAGGCTGCATCCAATTAGAAGCTTTACATTTGGGAGTCTAACATTGGCTGTGTTTTTCCAATGAAACTAATTAGGCCTCTTTATGACCAAAAAACAACTCGCATGATATTTTCTTGCACTATTTGTACCAGTATTTGCTTTATTTTCCTCTTAGTTATAACCCGCTTAGGGGGATAATGTTTGTCGTTGTTGTTCCTCTTAGTTATATTTAGTTTTCCCCTCAGATTAAAACAACTGCAGAAAATGTTGATGAGGCAGTGAGGGAACTCCCAGATGCGAATTTGGTAATGTATCCTACTCATCTTTTCTGATGAGCTTTTGAATTAAATTTGTGACAAGAACTTTAGACTACCTGCAGAAACCAGAAGATTTATGGTTAAATCACTCAAAGGTGGTTCTTCCAAAACCTCATCGGAAGGATAACCCTGCTTGGAGAGCTATCCTGAAGGTATTGTCATCCTACTGTAAACTATGCCACGCTTTCTTGTCCCTGAAGTTATTTATATTTATTACTGGAAGATTCAGGAGTCAAACGTACAACATTGATTATTTGAAGTCTGTGTTGATTTACCTGTCTTTATTTTTCCATGGTTTTCAATGGCTCTACGAAAAGCTATTATAGGTCCTAAGCATCTAATTCTCTTCCTATACACTTCTTAATCTCTTGCAAGTTACATTTTACTAGCTACTTATGTAACATTGGTTTTGCAGATCCTAGAAAGTGGAGAACAGATAGGCTTGAAGCATTTTAGGCCAATCAAACCTTTGGGATCTGGGGACACTGGCAGGTTGTTTTCTTGTTTCTCCTTTTCACTTCCCAACATTTTTAGGCGTGCTTGATTTGGTGAAATGACGATTAATGAATTATAACAAACATAGGAGAGAGAATCAAAACAGCTTGCTGCACTTTCTTTAGTATTTTGAATGCCTTTCGGCATAGTGGGCCTGAGTCCATCAAACACATATGAACTAGTGTTTGTTTTCTGGCTGAAAGGAAACAGTGTGTGAAAATTTCTTCACCGACATGAAGAATATGAAGTTCATTTCAATTCTGCTCCATTAGTAGATGAATTATTCTCTTGTTTACTGGCTTGCAGTGTGCATTTGGTGGAACTATGTGGAACTGGCCAATATTTTGCCATGAAGGCTATGGATAAGAGTGTTATGCTAAATCGCAACAAGGTAATGAATTTTATCATTCAACATTTCTTGTTCCACTCTACTGCCAAATTTTGGTTGCACTTCCTCTGGAAGTCTTTTCATGTCACATTCACTTCTCCATTTGGTTTTGCAGTATAATTTCCCTCACTTAAATTTGTGTCAGTGACGATCTCTAAATAAAATTTCTCTAAAACATTGAAGTCCATTAGTTCAATTTTAACACTATCTATGTGCCATGATAATGTGTAATGCTATGGTAAATATATTTATAGTGACACTTTACCCCTTTTTACACTTATGGCAGGTTCATAGAGCTTGCACAGAGAGAGAAATCCTCGACATGTTGGACCATCCCTTTCTTCCCGCATTATATGCTTCTTTTCAGGTTTGAAAGTCCAGCATTACTCTTTAAAGTCCTTATTAATGTTTAGATAAGCTAGTAGAAGCATTTGAATCTATTATGATTACTTGTTCCCTCTTTGGATGTCTATGTAGAGGATTGCAATGCCAATATGTATCAATCAAGGTCTTGAAAGTTCATTTCTGCTTTACAGAAAAGGCTTCGCACTTATTTTTTTCACATTATATTTCTTTTCTGAACCTGGCTAGCTTGATGACTTTATTTCCAAGTACACTCATTTATCATGCAGTGAGTTTGTCAATTTAATATTCATCAATTTGCAGACCAAGACGCACATTTGCCTGATAACTGATTATTGTCCCGGCGGAGAACTGTTCCTGCTTCTAGACCGGCAGCCAACAAAAGTTATCAAAGAAGATGCAGCAAAGTAAGTTATGCTACTACTGTAAACGGTATTAATGCCATGCTCTTTTTATTCATTATTACCAACTTTTATCAAATCCGGATTGATAATAACTCTGCAATTCTTGAACTTGTGTTTCTATACTGTCCTTGGACTGGCATAACATAATAATGATTATAGGTTCTACGCTGCTGAGGTTGTGGTTGCACTGGAGTACCTACATTGTCAAGGTAGGCTCTTGTTATTCGTATTAATCTTGTATGATTCCCTAATGCAATGTGATAATTTCCGCTGTTACCCTCAATTTAACTCATTAAGACTGTCCTATAACTCGGGATATGTTCACTGGACATTATCTTTCTGGTGAAACTTCAATAATCTTACCAGGATACAGCTGTTATTGTTGTACACCAGAAAGTTTTCTTTGCAAACTGGGGCTTCAAAAATTGTCCTTCGGACAATTCTGTGAACCTTTTGCTCCTAAAAAAGATTCCCTCCTTGTAAAGTAGGTTCTTGATGCATATGATTACAGTTCACTTGTAAGAACAAAATCGAATTAGTTATATTATTGGTGACAATTTGTAGGAATAATATATCGGGATTTGAAGCCAGAAAATGTGTTACTCCAGAGCAATGGGCATGTGTCTCTGACGGACTTTGACTTGTCATGTTTAACATCCAGCAAACCACAGGTATCTTGGCGTCAAGAGCTTCCGATTATGCAATTCTTAATTAGATTAGAAGCAAATCTTTTTAACTGACAGTTCTGTATGATTAATTGCACTCATTTGCAGCTTTTAATTCCACCTTCAAATGAAAAGAAGAAACACAAAATACAGCAGAACCCAATATTTGTGGCTGAACCTATGAGAGCGTCAAATTCTTTTGTCGGCACAGAGGAATACATAGCTCCGGTTTGTGATCATGCATTAAACAAAAAATTAAAATATGCATTCTCCATCCGTTTGTTTTATAGTGATGGCTTGTCTTATAACGCTGTATTCCACCATATGCATTTGTTATGTTAATCCTGCTCATGAATAATTATCAGCAAAAATTATATCTCGCTGCAAAATTTCACAAGTTTATAAAGCAGATGTTTCAATTGTATAGCTCATGATTTGTCTCAATATAACTGAGAGTTCGATACGTTGTGCAGGAAATTATAAGTGGTGCAGGCCATACTAGTGCTGTAGATTGGTGGGCTCTTGGTAATTGTTATTACTTAACTTTTATCACAAACGAAGGAAGGAAAAGAACATCAGTTTTGTAAATACATAAAAAGAAAATTGAATGCTTTTATGTATGTCCTGACTGACTTGATTGCTGTTTTTTTTTTTTTGAAGGTATTCTTCTATATGAAATGATGTACGGATATACACCATTCAGGGGGAAGACAAGGCAAAAAACATTTGCTAATATTCTTCACAAGGATCTTAAATTTCCCAAAAGCAAACCGGTGGGATATATACCTCTGCTGAAAGATTGACGACTCAATTATATGATAATAATTAGCTGTTGTGTTAATTGGCATTTAGTTAAGATGCAGGTAAGTCTCCATGCAAAGCAGTTGATACACAGGTTGTTGCACAGAGATCCCAAAAACCGATTGGGCTCACTGGAAGGAGCAAACGAAATAAAGCGTCACCCATTCTTCAAAGGTGTCAACTGGGCCCTCGTTCGTAGCATGGTAACATAAAGCCTCTTACGCTTTAGATCATCTCTTCCATTTTGCTTTGAACAACTTCAACTACAACCTCTGGTTTCCATATTTCTCTTTTGACATAGTCGCTCTCTGTTTGATAAGATTAGTAAACCATTCAACTTTTGTTATCAGAACCCTCCTAACCTGGACGCTCCTCTCTTTCGGGCAACTGAAGATGAGAAGGAAGTAAGAATTGTTGATCCTGCGCTGGAGGAACTGCAGACTGGTTATTTCTGAAAGGTTTATCCATCTGTTCCTTCCTCTGCTTCAGCCTTAGGATATGTTTGGGTTAATGGATGGGAGGAGAAGGGAGGGTTGAAAAATGATTTTGTTTTATTTTGTTTGAATGGATAAAATGGGAAGAGGGAGAGGGATTTTAATAATGTCAAACAAAAGCAATCAATAATATAAGAATATAGTCAATAAAAAATAAAATAGATACTAGTCAATGTAAAAGTTTTTGAAATGTAGCATATAAAGAAGAATTAATATGAATTAATATTTATCTTGTAATAAAAAAGTTTTAATTCTAAACTTCAAAACGTGTGTATTAATTTATTTTTTTTATTAAAATATGAATAGAGCGATAAAAAAATACAATACAATATAATATTAATAATATATAACACAGATAGGGAGAAAACCTAGACATAAAAAATAGCAAAAATCATATACATATTAATTAATAGAAGTCAAAATATAACATTTTTTCTCTAAATTCCTCTAATTTTAGAGGGGAGGGTTAGGAGGGGGTGAGAGGGAAAATCTTAAAAAAAAAATTCATCCCTTTCTAAAAACATTTATTATTTAAATAAGGGAAAAGAAGCAAAATCTCTCATTTTCCCTCCCTTCCACAATATTTTATGAACTATGGTAACTTCCTGGGTTTTGCAGATTTGAGCCTCAAAGATATTTCTCTATCAAGAAAACACGCCATGAGCCTTCGAGGAGTGGTTGAAGGAGGGAATTTTATTCCAATTGTAGGCAGGGCCTTACGTCCCTTTTCTTTTACTTATTTATACATGGTGTGCATGGAATGCTTCTAATTAGCCTGGTAGAACTGTAAATATTTTGCCACATTTTAATCCCCTGTTCTCCCTGCACCATGCATTACTCAGAAATAGGCTTTCATAGCACACGTAAAGATAAAGCGTTTCTGAAAAAAATTATGCTGTTACAACGTAATGCGGAAGGAAGAATTTGGTATCGATATTTTAAAACGTGCTGCCACCGAAGCCTTAAACCTAGCTAACGCCTTCAACATGGGTCTAAAACGATAGTACTCGTACATTGAAAGGATTGGTTTCACTTTTTTATGCCAATAATACTATTATCTCAAGAATTGGTAGGTTTCGAATTATAGAAGCGATTTCAATAATCAGAAACGCGTGAACATGGGTAAAGATGCGAATTTACGACAAATAGTCACAGTTTTCTGCTCAACTCCAAGGAAAGGAACTAATCGGTGAGTGTTACACACTCGTTGTTTACTGAGAAGTCAAGAGACAGAGTCTGCGGCACAATATGATATCAGAATTTCAATTTAAACAGATGTAGTAGTTGTATAAAGTGTTAGATAAAGCAGGGCTCTGTTTTGAAATCACTGATAGATGCTTGGTAGCAGAATAGACATAGCCACAGAGATGAAGAGAAGAGATCATGGCTAACGAGGTTCCACTGACTCGGCTAATTTACGCCAACACGATTGAATGATTACAAATGCAACTAATGAATTAATCCCAAGACATGCTAGTACCACAACATTGTGAAAGAACAAATACACTCCTTCAGTCAAAATGAAGGATCTAGTTTGCGGTGTAAATTTAGGACCAGAGGTAGTATATCTAAGAATGTATAGCCGCTAGCCCTATGCAGCCATCGTAGCTAGTTGTGAAGTGTGATGGTGAACTGCGATCACCAAAGTCATTTGGCTGGCCATCAAAAATTCAATAATAGGGTATAGTGATTTGGCAGTTTGATAAAGAAAGATGAACATGCATGCTTGACTTTCACGCTGAAAATGACCAAAGTGCTTATTGTCAATACTTGCAAATCTTTGCACACTGCAATATACATATATATGCGCCAACCTTCCACTACTGGCAGGGATTGATGTTTTTCGTCCGACAATGACCGTTTTTGTGGAATATTTGAAAGAGCGTATATCGTTGGGCTTGACGCCACGTCATTCCAAAATGTGGAGGAAGATTGGTTCGAGTCGAGTGCCTTGCCGAATATTATCGTGCATTAACATGCCAAAGCACAAGAGATTAGGAAGAAAGAGAGAGTTGCCGAGATGACAGGTTGAAAAGGCACGTCTTTATCCATTTCCCATTTTCTCTGATCCACTGCTCTCTCTCTCTCCCTCTCACTCACTCACACGCACACAATTGCAAGTGAGGAACATTAGTAAGCATTTCCTCAATTGATCATGATCACGCGATTCATTCGATCAGAACTTGACGCAGAAAGGTCAATCAACATGTTCAAACACATTATTCTTATAAAGGAATATATAAAAGAATTCATGTTTATGTCCGTTTCACTTGATGTTACTGCTATATCTACTCATTCAATATCATGCTTTTATAACATGATATCAAATGAATGGATGCCATTTCTCTCGGAAACATCTGTACTGATCCCACAAAATCGCCGACCATGTATCTATTTTTCAGAAAAGGAATTGAAGGCAATAAAAATACGTACACTTATAATAAGATATCAAAATTAATATATAATTTTTATTCAAGAAAAGTTGTGTTCGATCTAAGTAAACAAAAGCTACACACACAATAACACGTACACATATAGACGATTTTCATTTGAGTGACTCTTAAAAATGAAAACAAAAATTGGAAAAGGAGAGAAGAATATATCTAACGTGTGAATTGAAGATGAAGATGGAAAGAGCTACGTAATTGGTTTCAATGAATGTGATGAATAAAAGTAGGCAGGAGGAGATAATAACGTGGGAATAAAGAGAGGTTTATAAGCGTAAATACGACATGTAAATATGAATATTCATTAGAGTAGTACTTCTGAAACATCGCTGTCAGGGTTGTAAAACTGATGCACAGTTCATAGAGGGGCACGTAGTACGTACGCGGAGAGATGGAGTAAAGTGGAAGGTAAGATTAAGGTCAAAGAAGGAATGATGGAGGAGGAGAAAATGTAGAGAATTGAATGAAAGTTAGGGGTAAGAGGTGTATCTTGTAGCTAGGGACATTTACCCGTTGGATGTGTTGTCTCTGCTTCATTGGGATTTTCTTCCTCCTCCATCACATGCACGCCTTTTTCCCTTATTCCTTATCATTTCTCTCACTGTTTATATTGCAAAACACAACATTATTCACAATTTCACATACATGTGTTGGGAGCAGTGACAAGGATATATACAGCAAAAGGAATATATGGATTCGAATTAAACTGCCAAATTTGGTTGCGACATATATAATGGGGACTACATGATGACCGCCATGTTTTGCTTCCCCATCGGCCACGCACCTTCATGTTTACTTACTGTTGTTGTTCTCTTTCAACTCCTTTCCTTCGTTCAGTCCCGTCTCTGTTTCCATCACAGATTCCATCTTCTATTGAATCTGGACCCCATTATTCTCCTCCTTCATCCATACATGCATCAATCATTTTCGTAAAGCCTTACCCCACCCTCTTCGCCATTCTCTCGCACCAGGTCCCCTTCATTTCGCATGTGCGTGCTCCAGAATGAATTAGCTTCAGTAGTGGCCCAGCCTAATTATTCTCAAGTATACGTAATTAATCGTGTGGTCTCGATCGGCCGTATTAATCACATGATTAAGTAGCGAGCTAACGATTGGTTATAGAATAATGGAGAATATCTGAATGTATTATAATAATGGTGAAGAAAGTGAAAGTGGGTGGTGGTGGTGGGGGCCGGAATACGAATGAGCAGCGAGAAGAAAGCAAGTTGGGTACGATTTCATGAAACCCGCCTCAGCTCTCAGCTCTGAGACGCAATATATAATTACTATAGCTACTCAACTTTTGGAATTTGGACCACCTCTCCCATAGTGCCTACCCCTACCTCTTCATTACAACTTGTCTGCATCTTTGACCATTGTTCTGTTGAGCACTTTCAACTTCCAAATAAAATCACACGAGATATCGATTATCGATCCAGCCCCTACACTTACCTTTTTCTGCCTCTGCTCCATCATCCTCCATTTCAACGTACGTGATCCTTGGGTAAGTTAAGTGCCAGAGGATATATATATATATATGCAGCCTTCGCTTTCAACGTACAGGTTCCTCTTCTTCTAGTTACTTTACTTTCATTATTATGGGTGTGTTTATTCTAACGTCCAAAAAATTTTAAGGCCTATATAGAAAATTTTGAGACGAGCAAATGGCCTTAATTTGTAAAGACAAAGGGTCTTAATCTGTAGAGGATTAAAATATCTCACAACTTTTGAAATGAAATTTAGAGAATGACCTATATGTGCAAAAAGTAAAAATTCAGTAAAGTTAGAGGCTGAATTTTGAACAGGTCCGAAAACCCCGAAAATTTTCATAAAATCCCAAAAAAATGTTTTAGAGCATCAAGAACATTATGGGACAGTCTGAATGATTTTTAGAAGCTATATGAATTTTTAGTGAATTTTTTAT
>JBAGKO010000009.1:4049812-4060475 GCA_037177275.1 Acacia concinna
AAATCATGGAAAATTGGAAAATGACCAAATGAATAGTGCCATTTTGACCATATGAACAGTGCTTCTTTGAGGGCTTGTGCATGTGTAATGTCATGCAATCAATGTATGAGATTATTTTTCCCTTAAAGAGGAATGAAAGAGCTTTCTAAAGAACTTGGAATCATTCTATTTCGATTTTTCTAAAATTAGTTATGACTTTCCAAATTTGATTGAAATTAAGGGTCAAATGAATAGTAACCCGAGTATGAAAACATTTTCCCCCTTATTTTTTCAACTTAAAGTCATAACTAGTGATTCCAATAGCTATAATATGGTAAGGTAAAAGATATACAAGGAAGGTGTGATATTTATAATATCGGTGGGAAAATTGACTTATTTATAATAAGATTTATGGATAAATCATATTAGATATAAGTCAAATTGTGTAATGTAATTATATTTGAATTGACGGTAGCATAAGTCATTTATAAATTACCTATGTAAAAGTAAACTTTGTTTTATTGATATGTTGAAAAGTAATTTTTGATGGAAAATGATTGAAAAGGACATGAGCTATATCATATGATTCTCTAAAAAAGTCAACTGGATCTTATAATTAGAATAGAAGGTAATATAAATATTACAATATATTTACATGCAATATATACTCCCTCCGATCCTAACTGTAAGACTCAGTTGACTTTTTTTGTTTGAGAATTTAAGGAAGCAAAATATGATACTTAATTGTATCATATATTTTGTTTTATTATATTATATTCCTTCAGTCTTAATTATAAGGCCCAGTTGATTTTTGTAAGGAAAAGTTTAATAACCAAAATAAGTTATTTAAATATATCATATGTTGTCTTTTAATATATTATATATTAGTTAGTAAGTCAAATAAAATAATTTGAAGAAAAACGATAAATTTTAATACTTTAAAGTAATGTAATTAGCTTTTTTATGATTCTCTAAAAAGGTTAATTGGCCCTTATAATTAGGACTGGATGAAGTATATTAGTTGATAAGTCAAACAAAATAGATCATAAAAAAAATGATAAATTTTAATGCTTTAAAATAATATAATTAACTTTCTTAAGATTCTTTAATAAAATTAATTAGGTTTTATAATTAAGATCAAATAGAGTAAATTGTAACAGAAAATTAAAAAAAAAAATTCACTGCTTTCCCTATTATGCAAACGTCCTATTAAGCATCATATTTGTGCTTATAAGATAATCCGATGTTTTGCTAACTGGACAACCAAACATGAACTTTTTATTTTCCATAGAAAATGGACGTTGGGTGGTTAAATCGGACACTAATTTCCTGGAAACGGCATACCAAACAGGCACTGTATATTAAAGAGAAAATTATACTGAATTGCTGATGAGGTGCCCCTATGAAGACTTGTAAATACCAAAAATGAACAAATATAACTCTAGTCTCTTTTGGTTTAAGTTTGGGGTGATAGCTACCAAGTTGATTCAGTGCTGGATCATATTCCTACCATAGCTTCCTTTCGACAATAATTCTCTTGTTGGCATTGACAACTTTTGTCAATGTGGTAGTGGCGCCAACAATCATGGCCAGACAATTTTTTAATTTTTTTTTTCTCCCTTAAAACCCATGACTTGATTTGGTAACTGTCATTCTAAATTTATTTAAACCCAAGAGGCTCTAGAAATTTCAAGTCATTTACTCTTCTGCTAGGATTTTAACCCTTTAGTTTTAAATATAAAACCTATTTAACTATTCTAGATATTATTAAAAAAAGTTTTATACTATTTTAAACTATTTAAATTTAATCAACAAATTATTTAATTTAATTAATCTCTCTGAAAAAAATTAATCCATTCTTATAATTAAGATGCGAAATAGTACATTACATATTTACAATTCTTCTATGCACCGCATATGGACCTTGTGCCAGTGAAAAGTAAAAACAACAAAGTCAACCCTTCTATATAACGTATGACGCCTAGTCCATGTCATCAATCCATCTCCTCTCTCTCCACCTTTTTTTTTTCCGTTTATTTTATTTTTGAATCTCTTGCCAATTATATAATAATTAAACTAGTCTTCGCCCACACACTCATACACAGACATCATTCCCCTCCTGTAGGCGCTCCTAATTGTTCTTATTGCTTCAGTTAACCACGCACACTCCATGAACCACAACGTCCCCATATTCTCACACGCTGCCGACTTCCTCTGGAACATGCCGTCTCCGGATGCCGTCTCAGCTCCGGCAAAGGGTTTCCAGTGCCAACCGGAGTCGGAGGTGAGCCACAGCAGTTGCAGCAGCGGGTGCAGCGGCCATGGATCACCGACTTCTCTGACGAGTTACCGAGGCGTAGTGTTTGAAAGGAGCACAAGCAGCCATTCTCTGCGGAGAAGTGGGACCCAACACCCCGTTTCTGCACCATTCTTCGCCGACTTGCTGGACGAGTCCCCGGTGAGACAAGTTTGCAGTGGCGGTGATTTGTTAGCTGTATTATTTTGTGAAAAAAGTAATTCATGATAATGAGCATGTGTTGTTGATTAAAACGAAACAGAGGATGAATGTGATGCAAAAGAATGGGCGGTCGGAAAGTAGAGCGTGGAGCGAAAGTAGTATGATCATCGAAGGAATGAGCAGAGCGCATCCATATAGCCCGGAGGAGAAGAAAGTGAGGATTGAGAGATACAGATTCAAAAGACATAAGCGAAACTTCAACAGGAAAATTAAGGTTTGCTTAATTACTCAGTGTTTTTGATCATCTCTACCGTCGTGTGAGAGTATATAAATATATATACATTAATTTCTAAGACCTAATGATTTTTTAAAAAAATTTAAAAAAAATTTTAAAAAAAATAAATTACATTACTTTAAAATATTAAAATTTATCGTTTTTCTTTAAATTATGTTGTTTAACTTATAAATTAATATATAATATAATAAAATATAAAATATGATATGATTAAATAATGTAATTAACTTTTTTAAAATTTTTTAAAATAGTCAATTGAGAATTGTGGGTAGTTGAGAAGATGGTATCATAATGAGAAGTAATATAAATGTTGGATGCAGTATATATGCAGGAAGACATTGGCGGACAGAAGGCCACGCATCAGAGGAAGATTTGCAAAGAGTAAAGAAAGTAATCAGAAGAAGAGTGATGATATGATTGAGGGGGAGGAAGATGAGAATTGGGACAGTTTTTTGGAAACCTTGGTAATCGCAAATCTTGTTGACGAACCATGAGGGCACTCCTGTTACTATTACTAATATTACTATTACTATTGCTGCTGATTTGATGGATTCAGAATAAAAAAGTGAAGTGAGTGTGCTGAGAGTGTGTGAGCCTCCCCAAATTTCGTTGCATTCCTCTTTCACTTGTCGGTGCCTTCACATCAATCAATGTCAGTAATAATATAGTAAAATGTAAATATAGGGGTCAACCTTTTAGAGTTTAATATAAAAAAAATTCTAAAATAAGATAAAGAAAATAGAAAAATCACAGAATAATAGAATTCAGAAATTTTAAATCAGTCATTTTTATATATTTTTTTAAAATTATGAAAATATTACTGAATTTTAACAATAAGAATATTTTAATTCACAAGAACAGTATTTCAATTCATAACATTAGAAACTTAAATACGGTGTATTTTTAGTTGTGAAGTATTGTGAATTGAAATGCTCTTGTTGTGAATTAAGATTCTCATATTATTAAAATCCAGTGGTATTTTCATAATTTTAGGAGAAAAATATAAAAGTGACTAATTTAGGATTTCTAGATTTCGTTAATCTGAATTGAAATTTTCATATTTACTTTATCTATTTTTAAGAAGGGTCAATGTTTTTTTATTATTTTTTTATAATGATATCCTAGACTCTTTTAGTTCCATTTTAACTTATGCCCTTGCTTCCACCTGGAGTGGATGGAATGTATTGTATAATATTGTTACTGAACGATTATCATTAGTCATTTGCATGTATGAGTTATACCCTTTCCCAATTCATCTCAATTATTAAAAAAAAAAAAAATACATTTTAACTGTCTTCTACCTTTAAATATTTTTTGAAACTGGATATAGGAGTTGTGATAGGTACTTTGGTTTGGTCTGCGAACAATCAGTTATATAAAAGAGGTGCGGTATTTAGTTTATAGCGGTAACGAAGTGAAGAATAATATCTATTAGAGATTTTAATTCAATAGATAATGATATAAAAACGAAAGAGACATAGGGAGGCAGTTTAATTGGGTGGAAGAAGAGTGTGCGTGAAGCATTTTTCATGACATGGTTTGCTTTTGAATGTGAGGTGTGAAAGCTCTCGTTCGTAACAAATGCCGCAAGGTAAATACTTGATAATAGACACACACACACACAAAAGAAAAAAAAACTTGACAAAAAAATACTCGATCCCGTCGTTGTAATCTCAGGCGTTAGTGTCTGCCTGTCCTAATTATAAGGACTATTTTAAAAAAAAAAAAACAAACGGCAAGAAAGATATATAGATATGTGTGTGTGTTGCCACCGTCCTACAACTTGTTCATTAATTATATCTTAAATCAAATATTGCAGCTGCCAACTTACCACTTTGCCTTTGTGTGCTCCATTATGTCTTACTCACAAGTTTGTGAGATAAAAAGCGGCCGAAAAATTCAAACATATAGGCTTTTTACCAAATCATTCCATTTGAGTACTCTGCCTTTCCCATCGATTTCCTCAAAGATGGATGCCTCTCTAATTCCTTACACCTTGCACCAAACGTAAAAATCATCACTTATGTAGTACAGCATTAAATTTCTTCCCTTCTCAGTTCACATCTATCAAACATGACCTATCAAGTGCCTTTTTTTGGCTTATCGGTTAGAGCTACACTTCTAACATAATTTATGATGCAAGAGGAAAGGATGTAAAAAGGGTGTTTTCTTAACTTATTTGAAAGCTCTTCTTTTACGCTAATTCAAACACGCATTAAGAAATAAAGAAAATCCTTAATGAATGCCAATCATAACATGATGAGGTAGGAGCAAGTTTACTTGTAAAAAATAAAAAATAATACCCATCTAGAATCATCGTTGTCGTCTTTCTTTACTCTTTTACCCACTTTTATTGATTTCTTAAGGGCTTGTTTGGTATAAGGGGAGGGGAGGGCAGGGAAGGAGAATTGAGGGATTTTACCCCCTCCCCTTATTTAGATAATAAAAATTTTTAGAAGGAAAAGGAAATTTTTTAAAATTTTCCCTCCCTCCCCCTCCTAACCCTCTCATTCAAAATTGAGAGAATTGAAAGAAAAATATTATATTTTAGCTTCTATTGATTAACATATACATAATTTTTACTTTTTTTATTATATTTAGATTGTCTCCCTTCTAAATTTGTATTATATATTATTAATATCATATTGCATTGTATTTTTTTACCATTTTATAAATATTTTTAATAAAAAAAATAAATTAATACACACATTTTAAAAGTTATAGATAAAATTTTTTTATTACATAACAAATATTAATTCTTCTTTATGTGCTACATTTCAAAACCTTTTACATTAACTATTATCTATTTGATTTTCTATTAATTATATTCTTATATTGTTGATTACATTTTTTTTCACATTATTAAAATCCCTCTTCTCCCCTCTCTTTTTATCCATCCAAATAAAATAAACAAAATCATTCTCATACCCTCTCTTCCCTTCCCCTCCATTAAAACCCTTCCCCTCCATTAAAATGCATCACCTCCCCTCTAATGAAATGCCTCCCCTCCGTTGAGTCAGGCATACCTTAAATGAATTGATAATTGAGAGCCCCAGCAATCCATATTATTTATTCATAACTATGGATCATGATGCAATTTATTTGTTAGAGTTCGCACACTACATCACACACATATAATATTTTGTTATCAAAACGGTCACAAGCCTATCTCTAGTCATCATGCATTACATACTTTAGATGGAGCCTGGACCCTGTAATGCTCTACATTTAATTGATATTTTAAAAAAGAATAAAAAAATACTAATAATTAAACTACAAAAATCACTTGCGTTCTTTTCCCACGCTCTCTCCTGATGCGTAATGCATAACTACAGAAAGCAAAAAAGGGGCTTATTACATAACCAATTCATATTTAACATATGTGGCATCCATAATTTCTTATAGACCGAATTTGACTTGGTTTTGAAGTAATGACTGGGTGCATACCAGGATTGTCACCACTAAATAAAATGGATGTATTACTGTTATAAGATTTTTTCCCCCCGAGTTGGAAACTGAAAATTTACCTTAAAACTTGGCCAAGGAATAATAAATTGAAAACAATAAAAAATGAGTAGGGGTAGAATGGATCAAAATTATCTCATCTTAGTGTTACATCTTATTTTTTGAGCTTTCTTCTTGAAAGGCATTGGACTCAATAATCGCTTGAAAGGTGATAGATGCACCCCACTCGTTGTCCCCCGCTTCACTCTAGATCTACCTACAGATAACGGCAATGCAAAAATGCAGAACATCAGTGGTTTTGTTTCATTGATAATGTTCAAGATGCAAGATGCTGTTTATTACAGGAGAAACTATGACTCTTCGAGGAATAAAACAATAAAGATGAACTGCAATGAATTACTCATGACCTACAAATCAAGAATCAGTACGCTTCAACTCAGAATTGTCCACCTGCAAAGACTTCATAACTTGAATTTAAAAGAGCAGGTCTGATTTTGAAAATAAACTTTTGATAGCTCCGCAGCGTGAAAAGAAGGCATCAAGAAAAATTTTCTCAATTTGCAAGATCGCATAAAGCAATATGATTAAAATCCAAGGAAGCATACGAAAGTAAAATGGAAAAATATGCACAAGACTCGCTCATGATAGTAAGAGTCGAACCTTTTCAAAAAACAAAACAAAGAATATATAACTTTCAAAATCAAGTAAAAAGACAAAACTTCAAGTCTAGGGATACCTGACATAGACTGGATCTTGCCATGCTGATGAGAGCTAATGCAACCATCTACATGCTTTTGATCTTCCATAGTCGTATCTGTTGTTTTTTGTGTTGCAATTGAATAATCAACTTCCATTTTTACCTCATGAGATGCTTTTTGAGGAATCTTACCGAGTTCAACAGCTTCAGATTCGTCGTGTCTCTTAAACTGTTCATCCGCTATTGAAGTTTCACATGTAGATTGGTCAATCTCCAAGGCTGTAAGCTCTCCTATTACTGTATCCTGCCTTGGTAAAACTTCCTGAATCTTGGTAATCCCTGCATTCAAATTAACTTCAGAGATTATCTTAATCTTATTATAATTATTATATGAGGGGCAGAGAAATCAATTATGGTAGACTGGGTGAAGATTTTTTATTTACCATTAATATTGTATGCGTCCTCTAGTTTGGCATCAGCTGAAGATGCGTCCAGTTTCTCATTCTCCTCTGGTATTATACCATCCAATGCAATACTTGAGATGCATTTATCTGACTGATATTTACGTGTATTTGCTTTTAAATAGGTGCTATTTTCATGTAAATAATTTAGACACTTAAGCTCTAAATTTGTACCACTTGTTGGAGCCTTTATTTCTTCAGTAACCTGAAAAGCTTCAGAAGAGCCATTCGTACAACTTATCAGTGTGAGATTGTCACAGCTGGAAGCATGATGTATTGTTGGAGCATCAGATAATCCTTCATCTGATTCAGGACAAACATCAAGAGTGGCTGACTGCACAGCTGGGTTGTTAAGCGCAGCTGTTGATGCAGTTACTTTTTCAGTAACATGTAGGGAATTATCATTAGTATTTAGGAAGGTAGGAGCAGAATTACTAGAAGATAAGAAATCCCTGACTTGAAAACCATGAGATGGTATGCTGCCAATTGCAGAAGCAAAGTCAATGGCTTTTGTAGTTTTTGATGCATTGCAAGATAAAGAAAATGACTTGGCCATGTCATCCAACTGTAGATCACCTTCACCACTGGAGATAGGATCCCACTTAAGTAACTCTTTATGCCAAGCTTGTCCAGACTTAGATGCTGCACCAAGTGGTACAGCTTCTACTTTTATTGCCCCCTTGTAATATTGCTTTTTCCTCAACGAATTTGTTAAGAGAGTCCTGCAAACCATTTGAATGATACACAATATATCTTAAACAAAAGAATTAGACGCTTTAAAGATTGTGGGAAGTTGTAATTCTCATACCTACAATTTTTAGAAACAGCTGCTTTAGCCTTCTCCTTGGAAAGCCCAACTAAAGATGACAAATTAGCAACATCATAGGGCCCTCTAAGTTCATTAGCAGAAGGAGCAGCACTTGATAATATGATGTTTCTTCCTCGAGTCCAATCCACCAATAACTGTATGTTTAATCAAATTGTAAGCTTTCATTCTTGATAATTTGGGCATAAATGAGTAAAACATGTGCATATAATTTGACCTCCAAAGCTAGAACAACAACAAACTTCCATGTCTCTAATGTCTTTACAGGTCTTGCCACTTAAAAGTTGAATCTTAAAAGGAAATTACAATGGCTTTATTTATCTGCAATGGGCCTAATGCATAGGCCTGCAAAGTCTAAATGGCATAATTTCTTCCATAAGCTAGTTTAACAAACCTCTTATCTAATATGAATGGTGTGTGAGAGACATGCAATAAGAGAAAAGATGGCAACATTTCCATTCACATCCTTTAGTCCAACATAAACGAGCCCCCCGCCCGTGAATGTCCAAGCAAGTTTAATCAACGGGGCAATATGACAAAGTAATAGGACTAACACAAGTCACAATACACTAAAAAATGCATAATGAAAAATAAACAATCAAGGCGATCCAGATCTTCTAAATTCTAATGCATTTGGTGATTTAGTTGTTGAAATAAATAAATACATAGAGGTCACTGTTACCTTAGCATTGCATATTAACTGTCTCCTTGTTTGAGTGTCCGTGATTAGACCTGAGTAAATAATTTCAAAACAAACTCCTCGCTGCATATCAATAAGCCCTGTGTTAATTTAGATGTTCTAAGGATCATGGGCACATACTCCTCATTTATAAAAAAATTAAAAATTAAAACAGAAAAGTTATAGTTGAGGGCAAACCTCGACAGCTGCTTTGACCATAGGCTGCTTCAACCTAAAGGGCAACTTGCCAGAGAAATCCATCGAAATGATATCTACCTACAATAACTTCAAATATCAGAGTTCGCTCACAGGATTTTCCATTGTTACTAGATAGCCATCGTTATCACTATCTTTGATATTTTTTTAACTTTCCTTTAACACACGCCTTTTAGCAACTGTAATGACTAACAGATTATGGAGAAAGGGTGCAAGAAAAGGAATTATCCATTTTTGTTTCCGAAAGTAAACGAAATATAACAAACCTCCATTCTCTCACACGCTTGATCAAACACGGTCTGATTCAATGGCCTAACGGCCACCAAATCGTAGGTCTTCAAAATGGGATTTCCCGAATTGAGGGCCTGAGCCTGCGATGAATTGTCCACGCAAACAGTAAGTCGCGTATACTGACGGAACGGGGCAGTGGAAGGGATTCCTAGAAGGTCACGGTGGAGCTTAACGGATAGGGAAAGAGCCGGAGCAACCTTGAGGAGAGACGAGAGGGTGAGGAGAGGGATGCGGCAACGGTGGCTATCAGACATCACACCCTTGATCGTACGGTTATAAGCAATTCCTGTGTAGCCCAACTCCATAGCCTTGACCACAGTCTTTGTACGTTGTCTTTCAAGAGTGGCCTTGTCAGTCGGCGAAGGTTCTGGGTACGGTATATTTAGGTCGAAGAAGCCCATGTCTCCAGCACTGAAATTATTTGCTGTTGTTCTGAATAAAGAATTGTTGTGAATCCCAAAGTAGCTCTCCTTCGCCCTCCCTGCCCAAACTAACTGTAAAATGGACTTTAAAGTTGCCCCTCTAGCTCATACAGCTTTCTGTGAATTCCGTATCTACCACCAACCCCAAGCAGAATAAAAATGGCGTGATGCCTTCGCTATATGTATGTGTGCGAGTAAAACACCAGCAATTCTCGTACAGAGTTTACAACCTTACCTCAGATCTGGAATAGTTTGAACGACTAACAGTGGTCGACGCGGGTGGCTGGTGGGCAACAGCTGGTTGGGAAAAGGCGAAAAAAAGAGGGCACGAGCGGCTATGCAAAGACGAAGCTCGAGCGCGCTGCGAGCGGGTCAGCTGGGGGAGTCATCGGCGGCAGATATAGAGATATTGACTAACCTAAACACATAAAAATTAACTATTCGTTTGAGCTAGCTAAGTGAAGTTTTATCTCCACACAAACAATTTTTAAAATCTTAATTCAAGGTAAAACAAACACACCCTAAAAACGGATAATTTCGGAATCAGCTAGGCAAAAGTTGAAAACTTGAAGGAAAATCTCAAGAAAAATATAAAGAAAATCTAAAAAAATAATTCAGTATGCTCAAAATGTAAAAATTTTATTTTAATAGGAATTTAAAATTGTTCAAAAATTACTTAAATACTATTTGATTTTATTTACATTAGAAAATCCCTACCCTTGTCGGCAGCACCAGTGCCAATGGCTGAAGGCGGCAACCTTCACAGCAGAGACGATACCTTGCTGACAGTCGACGTCGAAGCTTCAAGGCTAACAAAATTTGTTAACATAGATATGATAATTTTTAATATAGATAGTAAAGTTGTTAATATAAT
>JBAGKO010000009.1:4060575-4072306 GCA_037177275.1 Acacia concinna
TTTAATTCTTCTGGTTTCATATCTAATTTTATGTCTTTGATTTTATTATATTGTTTTTCATTAAAAGTTATTCTTTTTTTCATTTATTCCTTCAGATGCATTAGTATATTCCTTATATTCTTCATATTCCTGATTACTAGGTTATCATTCTTCTACTACATTCATCATATATATTTTGTAATTTCCTTTTTCATATTATGAAATATCAATTTCCTCTTCAGATTCTTCCTCTGTTTCTTCATCTATTTCTTCACATATTTTTAATTTATATATTTCTATTTCCGGATTTTCTATATCACTATAAACATCTTCATCAAATTCTAAAGGTTCTAAATTGTATTCAAAAGCTTGTTTTAATATTTTCATTACTTTCTTGTTTCTTGGTTCTGGGCAATTTGTACTTATATGTCTTATTTGTCCACAATTATAACATCTACATTTTTTAGGTTTTTTATTATAATCAATTTTTTTCTTTCCTCTTTTAAAATATTTCATAGGTTTAAACTTTCTATGAAGTTTTTCTTTAGGATATTTCTTAAATCTATACTTATTTTTCTAAGTATTTCCACTTTTTCTTCTTTCTGAATTACATCCCAATTTATGAGGTTTTTTAAATTCTCCACATTTCAAAATTGTTTTATTTGTCTTGTAATATTTTATATTTCTCCAAGCTTATTTACATCTATCAGATAAGTACTCTCTTAAATAATTTTCTCTTCTTCCCATAGTACCTATATGTGGCATTAATTCTTGTTTTGTTCCAAAGGCTCTATTATAATCATCTATTATAAATTCTGATATTAATTTTAGTAGTTTTCGATAAAATAATTCTAAATAATGTTTTTGATTACCATATTTATCAATTCTTGCTTCATAATAATATTTTTTAAATTCACATATATATTAATTTAAATATTTCGGATCTAAAGAGCATATTTCTATGTCATGTAATTTTTTTAGGACTTTTTTAATTTTTGTTTCCTCATTTAAAATAAAATTAATATATTAATTATTATTGTTTTAGACAATATTTTAACAAAATAATTAGCTGAATATTTTAAATCTGATAGTTAAAATTATTATAATAGTGCAAATTCCCTCACAATAATATTTTTTTTACCTTTTTTTGTTTGTTTCTAAAAACCAACTGTTATGTAAATATCACGCCATTATCATTTTTTAAAATATCATTTCAATGCAATGTTTTTACATTTTTCAATACAATTTAAATTTTAGCATTCGAAAATTTAGATTGCTAGCTTATTATCTTTCGACTATGCTGCATAAAAGATACAATATTATTTTTGCCAGTAAATTATAAAAACTATAAACGTTGTAATTGGCAAAGGAAATGCCCCATATATATATATGTATGTATATATATACCACCGTTGTTTAAATTTTTAATTTTCGTATTCTTGTCATCACCAAGACCGCAGCAAAAAAATTTCTCCTCGTCCCAGAAAGGTTTCGAGAGATTAACCCTATCGAAGTGTTTTCGTACAGTGCCATCTTATACCGGTTTAGGGCAAACGAACTCGCTCTTTGACTCCCACATCGCTGATCTGTTCTTCAATTACTATTTCCCTCCCTTTGTCCTTCTCCTATCTAATCGAGACCGAGTTGTTTCTGCCCCTTCCCAAGTTCGATCTAGTATGCTTCCGACTTCATTATTTTCTTCTTTCAGATCCTCGCTTTTTATTAATAGTGTTTTGTTAGGATTTCTCAGAGGGAATCTATTCAGAGGTTCTGTGTTTGAGAGTTGAAATTTCAGGATGGAAAGGAAGAATGTGTAAATACAACATGGGCTGTTAAGCTATTCTGATGATCACAGTATCATGCATATTTGGTGCTTATTATTCGCTGAAGTGAAACTTCTCTATAGCAATTGTGTTGTCTCTTTGTTTTATCTTTCAGAATTCCGAAAGAAATATCCGTTTGGATGATCATATCTCTGCAGGTGTGAAGTAATAAGTGAAAGTAAATAAATAGTTTAGTATCAGATCAGGAATGTATCCTTTCGTATATTGAATATCTACTATTATGCTTTTGAAATGAGCTTTTCCCCCCCTTTCTAATTATCTTGTCAGGGCTGTGAACAAATGAGCCATTCTTGCTAGTTTGGTTACAGTACTGTTCCATTTTGCGTATCCATCATCCAGCTTCAAGGTGTTCATAATACATTCGAATTTGACACCAAGAAGTGTTCAGAATACAAGATTATATGATATTGTAATGCTGAAAGTACACAAACTTTTACCTGTCACCTGCCTGTCTTGAACCTGTGCATTTTTTGTCACTCATTTTACACAGGCAAATGCTTTTTCTTTACTGAGCTTTATGCTTTGGTTTCAAAGGATTAAACGAGATAGCTTAGATGGATCTCAGTTTTCTAGTATGGTCAATTGAATGAGATTAATTTTAGGGGAGTTATTCCATTTAAACCTCTCTCTATGTCCATATTTCTGCTGCTTGCTACTTTTTGGTTTGCTTTGCTTTCGAGGGATGCTTAGCTTACAAGTGGATCTTATGGTCTCTGGTTTTGTCTCTTGCAATATGTCTGGCTCTTTAGTAGTTGCAAGGAAAGGATCTTCCGCTTGGTCTCCCATCAGTTGATATTTACTATAAGAAGAGTTGTTTTCAGCGAAGGGATGACATCTTGAATGACCTTCTGAAATTTATGCAATGTCGGGCCTATTAAATGTATTCCCTTATGTCCTACTAAACTTTTTAGTCTCGTGTTTTTCTTTGTTCTAATTTCTGCTTTTAGAGACTATTTGCATGTTTCCTTAGATGGCTCCTATGAACACTGTTTAGTCCTCAATAAGTTTTAGAGTTCATTATATTTTTGCTCCATTTTTTTTTGTTTTCCTGGACCTTTCTGTTTCTATCTGTTTGGTATATTTATAATGTGCCTTTTTATGGGATTCTTGGGTTTCTCATCTGAGGTACACTGTTGGATGTTTCAAAAACGTCATGATAACATATTTTGGAACTATGACTTATGTGCTGGGAACCAACTAATAAGAAAGCAGCACCGATGCAAATGGGGGTTGTCCAACTGGAATTGAACTGAAGTGTTTACAGGGAAGAGAGGAAGTAACGATTACCTAAATTTGATATATATATATTTTTTATCCCTAGAATCACAATCCGTGTTCATTTTAGAGATGTTTTCATTCTGAGTTCATAGATTCTTTAGTGCTTATATGAAGAACTTCTTTGGTCTCTTTCAAAAAAAAAAAAGTTATTTTTATTGTCATTTTATGGATGTCTGTGTTTGCTGTTTCCAGAAACTATTTGTTAAAATGTAAGTTTTACTCTCTTGGTGAAGATTTCTTGCACATGCATGTTTTGTGCTTTATATAGAATGGGTGTCAGTCTTTGCAAATTTATGTTTAAGTTTTAAATGTCATAAGATTGGATTTTCTCCTCTACTGGTTGTCAATCTTTCTAGCGAGTCTTGACTCTCAACCATCAGTTTAAAATGTAACAGACTTGTGTTTGCAGTCTTCCTTGAACGGATCTGCTTCAAATCTTACTGATGGTGCTGGAAGGTCTTTCACTACATCGTTCTCTGGTCAGTCTGGTGCGGCTTCCCCTGTTTTTCATCACGCTGGTGGGCATATTTTTGCTGGATTTAATGAGTCCCTGCTCCATTTGGTTGTATAATTGCTGCCGTCTTCTTTCTGCAGGGCCTATTCAAGGGTTGCACAATATTCATGGGAGTTTTAATGTTCCAAACATGCCAGGCACACTTGCATCAAGAAACCCAACAATAAATAATGTTCCATCTGGTGGGATCCAACAACCTGCAGGAAACCTTTCTAGCGGAAGATTTGGGTCCAATAATCTTCCTGTAGCCCTATCGCAGGTATTTCTGCTCATGCATTTATGTTGTAACAAGACTCCTCAAGATTTTTCAACTAAACTTTAATGTGTTCTCTCTTTAATTTATCTCCCCAGTCACATAATGTGCAATTTTTTCATAGTTCTCTATCATTTTTGCAGCTATCTCACGGCAGCTCTCATGGACATTCAGGAGTCACCAATAGAGGAGGTATAAGTGTTGTAGGAAATCCTGGATTTAGTAGTAGCACAAATGGAGTTGGAGGTTCTATTCCTGGGATTCTTTCAACATCTGCTCCAATTGGTAACCGAAATGCTGTTCCAGGATTGGGAGTATCCCCAATTTTGGGAAATGCAGGTGCTCGAATTACAAGTTCTATGGGAAACATGGTTGGTGGGGGTAACATCGGTAGGAGCATAAGCTCTGCTGGAGGGTTGTCTGTACCTGGACTTGCTTCTCGACTAAATTTAAGTGTGAACAGTGGATCTGGTGGTTTAAACGTGCAAGGACAGAACAGATTGATGAGCGGTGTTCTTCCTCAAGGTATTTATTATTTCTTTCACTATTGCATTGAAGTGGCTTGGATGTATATTTTCTTTACAAGATGATTCTTATAGTGTGAGGTTATCTCCATATTTTGAGTCAGATCCTTTGAATATTGAAATGACATTTAAAATTAGCAGCAATCCTGCCAGAGTGCATGTCTAAGCAAGATTTGTTAGTGGTCACAATTCTAGACAACAGAAAGGAATATACGCCAGCACATCAGCACACTGGTTCCTTGCAATTCAAGAGCGTTAGGCTCACCACACAAATACTGACTATTTCCTTAACCCTTCACTTGAATTGCTACCTTGCATATTTTCCCGACCATTAGCCTTCTGTATCTCACACACACACACCCCTCACACAAACCATGTGATTACGCTTTGGCCCACTTCCATCACCTTTTAACCCCATCAGATAGGGGTTTGTAAGTAGTTGGAGTACTTGTCTTACAAAACTTATGGCTTCACTCAACATGGTTTCTTGATTCACGTCCCTCTGAATACTTTGTTCTCCTTTCTTCTTGTTAAAATTTGCATTTGTCATTATGTTTTGTACTGTGATTTTATTTAATGTGCACCATATTTTATGTGGCTGTACAACTCTTCTGCTATAACATCTAAGTGCCTTATCACTGCACTATCAATAACACCATGGTACGTATGGGGTTTACATCCGGTGGTATATGGATTCTTTTGTCTATGTTTTCCCATCTTTTTCTTATCAAAGATGAACTAGAAATAATATATTGTGATGCCTGATTCTAAATTTTTATGCCATGGAAGAAGTGAACTAATGTTATCAACTCTGGATGAACATCTGCAATACTTGATCAGTGTGTTCTGCTCCTACGATTTGGTCTTAGATTGTTGTAAGGATGCTTTCTGTATTTAGTTTTATCCTGTTTGTGTGCTCTCAACTTTTTGTCTTATGGTTGTCATGGCATCATTGTGTTTTCAAATGATTCTAAAAAAAATCCTGTCGCCATGAGTGAATGTCATGTGTTACTATGGGTGGTTCAATGTACTTGAAGTGCCAGTTAAAAAAAACATTATTATTTAAGACTTAAATTATAGTAATCATGATCTCAATTGGATAAGGCAGCTTTGTGTTTACAAGAATTCTTTATTCAGGATCACCACAGGTAATTTCAATGCTAGGAAATTCTTATCCCAGTGGTGGAGGTCCGCTTTCTCAGAGCCATGTTCAAGCAGTAAATAATTTGAACTCGTTAGGGATGTTGAATGATGTAAATTCCAATGACGGGTCTCCTTTTGACATCAATGACTTCCCTCAATTGACTAGCCGTCCAAGTTCTGCTGGAGGGCCTCAAGGACAGCTGGGTATGTTTATGAAAATGTTGTTTAACTCACTATGTCCAAATTCCGCAATAAAAATGATGTAAAGCAAAAATTTCAGGTTCCTTACGAAAGCAGGGTCTTGGTGTTAGTCCTATTGTCCAACAAAATCAAGAATTCAGCATTCAAAATGAAGATTTTCCAGCTTTGCCTGGATTCAAAGGTGTCGTACATTATTTGTCTCAGATCTGTGATCAAATTGTTTTATGTTTTAGCTGCTCTATTCTAGTGTAGAATACGTGTTTCCTGTTCTGGAGGTTAGTGTGTGTTGGCTTTGGCTTGTAGATGTTTAAGCATATGTTAAGATTATGTTCTCTTTCAGAAGGTATTCTTCGTAACTTTTCTTTTCTTGGATTCATTGCCTTTTTTCCGTTTGCTCAATTTAATGCCATATGAATTATTGTTCTATCCCCATAGCATTGCTTTGATTGGTTATGATAGGTGAGACGGCTACAGGTTTTTGTATCATCTTCTATTCATATGCTCTGGTTTGTGATTATTAATACTGTTTTATTGACTCTTAAAACTGCCAAGTCATTCTATTTCTTTGCTCAAGAAATTAGGCTTCTGCTGTGCAGAGGAGTTGTTTAGTTGCTTCAGAATTTACTCTTGATTATGTTGGGTTTATTCAGGTGGTAATGCGGATTATGCAATGGATATGCATCAGAAAGAACAACTTCATGACAATTCCGTGTCAATGATGCAATCTCAGCATTTCTCTGTGAGTCAATGATATGATATTATTAATAATTCCCTAAATCCCTAATTCCTCTTTTAATTTCCCTTGTCTAGCCCTAATTAGGATAAGTACGTTAATTGGGCCATTGGTATATTGTTGGGCCGGATTATTAGCCCATTAAGAGATAAAAGTCTGCTACTAACTGTAATTAACGGCTAATGAGAGGGGAGTAGGCTATAAATACATATCCCTACTGTTATTACAGAGAGATCATCAGTTTTGTTGTTCAGTTTTCATAATTGCAGAAATAAAGATTACCGAAAGTTTTCTCTGTCTCTACTTTTCTTCTTCTTCTATTATTCTTCTTCTACTCTTTTCTTACCAATAGCATAACAGTCAAATACTCAAATTTTGTAATAGACAAAAATCTCATTTGTGTGCACACGTTCATGGATAGAATTTTGTAATCATTCTTCTGTGCCTTTCAATATACAGATGGGGAGGTCTGCCGGCTTCAGCCTGGGAGGATCCTATTCTTCACATCGTCCGCAGCAGCAGCATGCTCCTTCAGTCAGTAGCGGAGGTGCCTCCTTCTCATCTGTGAACAATCAGGACCTTCTCCATCTACATGGGTCAGATATATTTCCACCTGCACATTCAACCTATCATTCACAGGTCTGCACTTTTTAATACTGGTTGCTTGTCTTGTATGTGTAACTGAGGGCACCATTTTAAAATACTACATTTTTTCTCTTTCTTGATTTATAGCTGGTCTTGCTGTAATAGCTGACCATTCAAGTGGAATTTTTGGGTTTGTTTCTGCATTCATATAAATCTTTCAAAGTAAATGACGTTGACTTAATCACTTTGAATTTGGTTTTAGACCAGCGGACCTCCTGGCATTGGCCTAAGGCCTTTAAATTCTCCAAATTCTGTTTCTGGCATGGGATCATATGATCATCTTATCCAGCAGTATCAACAGCACCAAAACCAGTCTCAGTTCCGCCTTCAACAAATGACAGCAGTAAATCAGTCCTTTAGGGATCAGGGGATGAAGTCCATCCAGGCTTCACAATCCACTCTAGATCCATTTGGTCTGCTTGGCTTGTTAAGTGTCATAAGGATGAGTGATCCTGATCTAACATCTCTTGCACTAGGAATTGATCTTACAACACTTGGTTTAAATTTGAATTCATCAGAAAATCTTCACAAGACTTTTGGGTCCCCATGGTCTGATGAACCAGCTAAGGGGGATCCAGAGTTCACTGTGCCACAATGTTATTATGCTAAACAGCCACCTGCCCTGCATGTGAGATGCTCTTCATTACATTTTAAAAATTTCATTGCTGCTATATCTTCCACTTTTTTGCTAAAACTTTTATTTGGTGTTACAGCAAGGTTATTTTTCTAAGTTTACAGTGGAAACGTTGTTCTACATATTTTACAGGTTTTTTATAGTATTATTCTTTGTTCACTTCTGCATTGATTTGCTTTCTATTATAATTTATAATTAGTATTGTGATTAATTTCTTTGCAGCATGCCCAAAGATGAGGCTCAACTATATGCCGCAAATGAGCTGTATGCACATTCCTTCCTCTTAATCTTTTAATCTATATACAGAGCAGGAGTTAAATTATTGCATCATTTTTGGACCATTGATTTTATTTCCATCTAATGGCCAAGAAGCCACCTAATATGCAATGGATTGAAACTAGGAAAAAGTGTCTCAGTCAATCAAAGCCAACCATGAGCCTCTCTCCTGATTAAGTTATTCTCTATTTCCCTTTTGCTTCTGTTCTTCCCAACATAAATTTCGTGAGATCACGCATATTATGCGGGTGCCCAATGGCTACTAATGAGCCCGACTAATATTACATGCCAAAATGTCGAATTTAATCTGTTTTCTATTGCTGATGTTCCTATGTGTTATAGGGTTGATAAACCTGTGTATCCTTTTTGTTTAGATGAAAAAGAGAGTCTTTTTTCACCCACAGTCCTGTATATCTTTTTGGTTTAGATGAAAGAGAGAGTCTTGTTTCAGCCACAGTCTGTGTTGATGGACATGAGGTGTAACTCCTGTGCACCTAAATTAGAAGAGTTCTTGTGAAATGACATAATGTTTTCACTTTGAATTGTGTCCAATTATTGTGAGCGGGCTTCTCTCGTGAGTATTGCTATTTACTTTTTCTTCCGTACCCTATGGCTTTTCCCATGACAAAGTGGAGATTGCGTTTCCACCAGGAGAATGAGTGATTCCATTTTTCATCTGAGATTTAAGGGACACTGTTATCCCAAGTTTGAATGGCGAGAAAATTAGGGGGGAAAAAATTAGGGGAGAAAATTTTCAAAAATAGTAAATTTCTTTACCATTTATGAAAATTTTTAAACCTACTATTCATTTTCTCCCCACTTTTCTCTTAATCCAAACACACCCTTAAGCATAAGAGGGGATAGAGAAGCATTTCATGGTGGAGAGACTCTGGTTGGCGATGCTTTCTAGCAAAGACTATCGCAAGATTGCACGTGCTTTAACCACCAGTATTGATAGAAATAAAATCATTGAGTACAAGAGCTATAGATTAATCATCCCTCGTACATGGGACTCATGAATTAGTTTCTTTACTCTGCCATAATTACTAACAAGGTAGGTTTTCTTGCTATCAGTTACAACAGAGGCTGGTTCTATCACAAAGAGCTTCGTTTGTGGTTTATAAGAGTTCCTAATATGGAGCCGCTGGTTAAAACAAACACGTATGAGAGAGGATCATATCACTGTTTTGATCCAAACACGTTTGAAACAGTCCGCAAGGTTAGATTTTGTATATTTACGCTTTTTATTACTTCCCTTCTCCTTCTTAATGTTTCCTTTATGATTTTTTACCTTAATGGACAACCTACTCGCAGGATAATTTTGTTCTTCATTATGAAATGCTGGAGAAGAGACCGCCGCTGCCCCAACATTGATGAGAAGAGAAACTTTAACCGTAAATTCAATTTGAGGGTTTATATAATTCATGAGGATGTAAAGTCTTATTGCCGCATTTAGTGTTGTGTCAATTTAGCATTTTACTATCAATGGCGTTTCATTCAATAGTCAGTGTCTCATTCCTTTCTATATCATTGTTGTAAGTTGTAACTTGTAAGGGCCGTCTTCGTAGTGGTTGTCTGCCTTAAGTGAGTGTCTGGATTGAATTCCAAAACTTAGGTTTTGGCATTTAAAACATAGGTTTTAGTCAAAACTGTTTCAAAAGCGAAGTTAGGCCAACAATCAACAATTATCACAAATATAAGTTTTAGCCAAAATTGAAGTTTTGAAAAATTTATTTTTTTAGCCTTTTTTCTCTCCCGTCTCCTCTTTTCCCTCTTTCCTCCTTTTTCTCTCCCTCGTCTTTTTTTTTTCCCCTTCTATACAATTATCACAACAGTTAATATCAATTTTTGTCATTTGGCTATAAAAAAGCTATTTTGATAACATTTATTCAAATACTATAATTTTATCAAAACTAAAGTTTTCATATAAGCTATTCTCAAAAAGTTATAATAAAGAAGTTATTTTATTTCATAAGTTGTTCTTAAAGATCAATCCAAATGCTCTTATTTAGATTTATCTAAAATTTTCTTAGATTAACCTCTAAGCTGAGTTGGGAATTCGGGTCGGCCCTTTTAAAACCAGTCTTGTGACAAACTCAGGCTTGTAATTTAGTGTGTTGGGTTTTCAAGGGGTTGGCCTTATATGGCCGTGGGCTTAAATGGGAAGGTCCGTTTATATATATATTAAAAAAAAAATTGACACAACAAGGTAGTAATGATGATGGGAATGAAGAAAATGAAAATGATAATGTTATTCATATTGTTTAGTTTTTAGTTTATAATTTATGTCTTTATCTACTTATTTATTTGATTGTAAACATTATTTTTTAGACTCCATGTATGTTTTTATTTTGATAAACATACATAAAGATTAATGTTTTAATTTAGTTTTATTAAATAAAGAGAAAGATTTTTTAATTGTATTTGAGGAGGTCCAAATGTTATGCAAACTATAAGAAAAACGAAAAACTAATAACTCAAATTGAAAAATGAGAAGATTGAATTTCTATCTCTTGAAGACATACATGGAGAAAATAATAATAATGTTATTCATATTACTTAGTGTTTTGTTTATAGTGTGTGACTTTATTTAGTTATTTATTTAATTGTAGTTTGTAGACATTATTTTTTAGGCTTAGTATCTGTGTTTTTGTTAAACATAGACCATGTTTGATGTTTTAACTTTATTTTAATAATAATTATATTTTAAATTAGGTATTTTAGTGCTTAAATAAATAAGAAACAAAAATATAATAAATGAGTTTGAAACTCATAGGTCGGCTCGTGACCTATAATGAAATGGGCTAGGTCTTGAAAATGAGATTATTGTTTAGATTTAAAAATGATGTTGAGAGTGATTATGGTCTTATGAAAAAAATGATAATATTATTCATATTATTTAGACTTCAATATTTAGTTTATGGGTTATAATTTGACTTTATTTAGTTAATTATTAAATTGTAGACATTAATTTTTCACTTTTTATACTTCATATTTATGTTTGTTTGGTTTTTTAATTTAATTTTGATAACATTTATATTTTCAATTAAGTATTTTAGACTTTAAATGCATTAAAATAAGGAAAAAAAAAAATCAAACAGGTTTAAAGCTCGTGGGCCGGCTTGAGCCCGATACTAAACGAGTCGGGCCACATAATTTGCTTCCTTTTTTGTACTCAGGTCTAAATAGGTGAGCCCATTTAAGCCCTAACCAGTTACAGGCTAACCCATTTTCTTAGCTCTACTTAGCTGCCTTTTTTGGCAGTACGCTTTTCTTGGCTCTCCTTAAAGCCCCCTAAAAATGGGCAACGAGATGAGCCTTCCCCTAAACCAAAATGAAAACATGTGGGCATTCTATTAATGTGATGCTTGAAGCATGTGCGATAAGCCTCATATTAGTGGACTTTTTCATTGATGTTATGTCAAGTAGGGGTGTTTAACATTTTCCTATCCCGAACTCGAGCAAATCAAGACGAGACTGAAATTTTTGGGATGAAAAAAGTTTGGGATTGAGAAAAATTTATTCGAGATCAAGAATGAGACTTCCCAATCTTGAATATATATATATTTATTTATTTTTTAAAAATTTTTCTTAAAATTATCGAAGTACCACTAAGTTAAAAACCATTCTTTTTTTCTATTTTACAACATTAATTAAATAAGTGTGCCTATTAATTTTTCATAATTGTTATTTTCAAGATAACACTT